>VWZI01009946.1:490643-573182 GCA_013396835.1 Psilopogon haemacephalus
TTGCCTGTGTAAAATTTGGTTGTTTTCCTAAAAAAAAAAAAAAAAAAAAAAAAAAAAAAAAAAGAGATTAAGGATCAAGGTCCAAGATGTAGAACTTCATGTATTTTTATTTCTATATACCAGAACTGTTTGTTTGTCCATTTTGCCATCTGTGAATCTAAAGTTATTTACGGCACTTGAATTTCTGTCCCACAAATTGCTGGAGCAACCATCAAACATTTGTTTCCAAGTCAGGCAAAGACTGGTGAGTTATATGTATTCATATACAATACATATGTCAGGCTTAGAGAAGAGAAATCAACACAAATCAAAGCAGCAACTACAAAAAAAAAAAAAAAAATACAGTGTGCTTTTTCAGTCAACATACAATGGTCCATTCCTCTCTGCAAACAATGGGAGATGGCTGATTATATGGGAGGAATTAATCATAAACACAAGTATGTATCTTTTTCAGTCCGTGGTATCTGACAGCGGTTAAATAGATTTCTAAGCCCTCATCAAAGGAAGCATGAATAGAAGATCCTATGGGAGCTTGGAAACACTAGATGAAATGAATAAAATATGTTCGTGTTTCCCACTGAATCAACTTACACACTTCCTGTCTCCTTTATCTGTACCTTTTTATTGGCTACCTTAAAGGCACCTTTTGCCATTCTTGGGGAATTACAAATAGTCCTCTTGAAAATGAAGGACTGCCCTTTTCTGTAAATGTGATGAGAGACAATAAATATGTGAGAATTCTTTAGGGTATCTCTTTGGAATCATAGAAAAGTAGTACTGACATTGAATTGGAGTTACCTTCCTAAAAGTTAGACACCTAATGTAAGGATCTCTTGTATGTACCATTATACATGCACCACCAGCAAGAGATCCCAGTAGATATTTAAAACAAATGGGAGAAATGGTCATCTGATGTCTGCCTTTTGTCATGGATAACAGTGCAGCCTACGCATCTAACTTTTAGCTAAGTACAATCTCACCCATACTGTGTAGAAACCAGCATAAAAATTTCTCTGTATATGCCTACCACCCATAGTTTTGTTATTCATTGCAGCCAAGGGATAGCTATCAAATACCAATGGGAAATGAGAGCCTCAAAGATGAGGAAGCTACAGGGCTCTCCCAAAGCAGGAGAGACAAAAGTACTGGTAGATAGCTGACCAGTTTCTTACTTTTCTTTCACAAGTACTGGGACAGGCAGTGCTCCACTGGTGGAAAATTCCTACTTTCCTTACACATGCTCTCCCTTTATGGCCAGTAAAGGCAACCTGGTACTAGGAATATGAACTCTTAATTTGAGACTGATGTTTGGTGCCTTGGCACTCAGGCATGCAAGGAGAAACATTTCCCAGCAGTCCTCTTAGTACAGACTGATATTAGTAAGAAATAGGCAGCTTTAAAGTGTCTGGGGTGGGAATAAGAATCCTCAGCTTGGCTTTTGTAATCCACTACAAAGGCAACAACATATTATCTGCTTTAGTGCTAAGGATGGCTCCAGCCTATAATGTAGCAGTATTTTTTAGCTATTATCGCATCCTTCTGGATTGTGAGTTACAGACTTGAATAAAAGTCAGAGCCCATTTGATTGCAGTGCCTCCTTACTCATTCATCTCCCTAGATTTCTGTGCTGAAGTGTAGTTCTTGCTGGGCGCTTACTAGAAAAGAACAATGTTCCCTTTCACCGACCTTTCTTGATAAATACATGCAGATCTGTTAGCTGATGCTGTAAAGGGATGGTTTGTTAGGTTCACAGTTGTGCCTTTAACAAGTAGTGTTTATAAATCTCTATTAAAGCTTTCATGAGACCTCTGCCTGGGGAAGAGGAAGAAGGGGGAAAAAGGAGACAGGGCACCTGAGAGGGCAACTGGAAGATGAGTTTTTAGTGAGATCTACTCTTTAAATTCCCTGAATTTCTGCCTGGGATAGCCTCTTGGGTAACATGCCAGCTGCTGTTGTGCCCTGTCACTAAAGCTGGACTTGGTGTGCACCTTCCTTAACATTTCACTTAGACTGAAACTACAGATGAATTCCCTGTGGCTAATTCCGGTTGCTGTTAAACCTTTTTCCTTTGAACATGAATGAAGTCAGCCATTGAAGTTTTTGTCAGAAGCCAAGCTTGCAGCTGTAACTCTCTTTGTTCTGTTTCTATTACTAACCCATGTAAACCAGGATTTATATTACAGCCTTAACACATGTCAGTATGCTTATATTTGTTACAGTCAGTTTCAGGCAGACAGCACATGAATTAGCTGTTTCCAGTGACACTTACAGATGTGCAAAATGCAGACACTACACACAAGGGAGAACATACAAAGCCAAATGTGATTCTTTTCCATTAAAACTATTCATAGGAGAGGAAGATGGGTAGACTCCAGCATTGAAACAGCACTCCCTGCATTAAACTTTGTTTAAGCCCTGCTGACTGCAGTAGTATCTCTTGTTGCAAGCACTCATTGTTACTCTTGATGAATTTGCTTTAAATGACTTTTTGTGTGTTTGTTTTTTATAATTCCTATTTTTTAACCTTGATTTGAAAGTTGCCAGAAACAGTCTGACTTTAGAAACTGTTCTATTTGAAAACAAAACAAAACAACAAAAGAACTCCAAAGGAGGTATGAGTGATTATGAGTGACCTAATGCCTAATAATAGTGTTGCAAGAAAGTTTTGTTTTTTTTTTTTTCTATCATAGAATGGTTCAGGTTGGAAGGGATCTCAAAGATCATCCAGTTCCAACCTCCCACCATAGGCAGGGACACCTTCCACTAGAACAGGTCACCCAAGGCCTCATTCAACCTGGCCTTGAACACCTTCAGGGAGGGAGCAGCCACAACATCCCTGGGCAGCCTGTGCCAGTGTCTCACTGCCCTCACTGTGAAGAACTTCCTTCTAACATCCCATTTAAATCTCCCATCTGCCAGTTTAAATCCATTACCCCTCATCCTGTCATAACAATCATGATTAATTTTATTCTTAAGGAAATGGGTGGAAGAGACAAAAGGCTTTCTACTTCATCTCAGCTAGGTGACAATGTAGATTTTTACTCATGATCATGGTTATATCCTGACCTGGTACTGGAGTGGATCACAAAAAGAGTATCTTTGTGTTGTTTTTATTTTAAAAACATAAATCCAACTTAAATGTTCAATATTTCAGAATCTGAAATTTTATTCCAACTTACTGCATTGCGAAGTGCAAGAAATTACCAAAATCAAAACATTATCAGAAGAATCCCTAGAATTCTAATTTCTGAAACATAAAATAGCATGTTCTAACCTCACAACCTTTCTTTAAGAGACCATTATCAAATGGCTTCTCACTTTGAAAAATCTAGTTTTCAGAGAACAGATATTTTTCATGAAAAAAAATATTCACTATATTATTCTTTTCTAGCTCTCAAAGCTCTCTGTTGCCCTTGGTGAGTGTCCATTATTCCTTTCCTATTAAAGCCTCTGAACTTATATTTTGAAGTAATGGATGTGAAGGTCTCTTTATATTCTGCTCTGGTTGCTTACAGTATACAGAAGGCAGAAAGCATCACTCCTTGGTTTACTTTATGTTGGTGCACAATTGCATGTAAAGACTACATAATGTAACTCACTCAAAACAATTTGCATCAGACAGAGAGGAAACAGAATGCTTCAAAGCAGTCAAAACAATGTCCAGAAATAAATATGTTTATATCACCAAATAATAATATTGAACATGAATGTCCATGAGCCCAGCAGTCCCCTCTTTACTATGCATGTAATGATAAAATAGAAAAGTAAAAATACTTCATTGTGAATATATTCTCAAGTTATATTTGTGTGAAAAATGGATACCAGTGAGTGGCTTTTCTGGTTGGAAAGTTTTTTGCCTTTACTAATATCTAATTGATTTTCTCAGCTGTGACTAGTCGCTTGGGTGCAAATAATATAATTCTGCAGGGAAGCTTCTGATCAGACCTTAAAAGGAATTAAATATTCCTTGAAGAATACAGAAATAAGGAAGTTGAAATTTGCCTTTGCTTTGGAAAGCTTTATCATTCTACTAGCAGCAATATTTCTCAAAAATTATTCCAAATTGCTATGAAGGAGAAGAATCAAGTTAGGCAAACAAATGTGATCCTTTCAGCCTAGATGCATCTTTTGTTTCTGGGAGAAGTAAAGAAATCCAAATGATTTGATTATTCAGCTCAAAGTCTGAGTGGTGCCTACCTGCTGCATGGCTACGGCTTGCAGATTCAGAAATAGGAGCAGACTTTCAAGAAGAGAAAGTTAGCAAAAAAACCCAAACAAACAAACAAACCACCAAACAAGCAAAGAACAACAACAAACATGCAGAAAAAAACCCAAACCCTCCTGTGACAGATAACAGGCTGTGGCTAAACCCTGCTAAGCTCATTTTCAGTTTTACTTCACAAACCTTGATTCAGATTATAGCACTTCAGGAACCTTAGGAGGTATTGATTGGGCAAGTTTTCGGAAGCCACTAAGTTTGTCTAAGGCTCTTGATGGTAAAAGAGGTGAGTAAATACACAGTCCTCACTGGAGTAACATGATAAAGGGTGTTGAGTTAGCATGAACAGTTATAGCCTTGTCACGGCCAGTAACCATGTGACCAAGAAAGATGTACAGTAAGTAAAGTATTGGAATGATGCAGATTGTTGAAATATATTAGGCTACATACTTGGCAAGAAGACTGTGGCTGTGCCAGTTGCAGAGTGGTAAGGCCTATTTTCTTAATACGTTTTGTATTTGAAACCATCTCACAGTTTGAACAAAAGTGCCCAAAGACTTCAGCATTCTGGTGAGAAGAAGGGTTTTCCAAAGCAGAAAATTCCTGTAATTTCTGTCACATATAGATTTTGGCAAGAGTCAAGTCAGTTATTAGTTGATTGAATCTAGATCAGACCACTGGAAACAAATTGTCAGGCTTTAGCTGGATTCCATTTTGGAAAGTAATTATATATCTAGACAGAGATAAGATCCTGGAGAAGAGAGCTGTGATTGATTCCTAGCTAAATTCCAGGTGTTTGCACCCCTTACTGCATCTTCATTCTTGCTTTAATACAGGTTCAAAGACATTACTCTCAATACCTTCACACTTTGTACCTACACTTGGTGTAGCGTTGGTGCATTGACCACCTCTGACTAGATCCGTTAAAAAGTGAGGCAATGCTCATGTCTGGTAACTTTCAGAAAGAATGTATATTAATAGCCATAGTGGTCAAGCACAGGCTCTAGAAGAACTTTGTCTCAAGAGTGCGTCTAACATATTTTCGCTCAATGCAGCTTGGAGATGTGCATATGTTAGATGAATACTTTAAAATTACATTTGGAAATGCCTCACTAAATTCTAGCAGAAAAAAAAATGCAAATAAATGTAGATTTCTGTTATTATCAGCTTCATCAAAAGCAAACAAGCAGCAGCCGGGCCATTATTAGACTTTGATAAGAGTGCATATTGAATGATTTCCCTAAGGGATTCAGTAAAACTAATCTCATTCCATATCCTTTTATGTAATAATATCAATTGTTTCATACAGGAACACCTGCACCGCAGTGTTGTCTGAGACATATATTTATTTATTTAATTCATTTCTTGAAGGGGAAAAACACAAGAATTTTCTCTTTTTCAGTTTTACATTGTGATTTCAAAATGTGAGAAACAGGCTCAAACACAGGTATTCAGAGAGGAGCTGAGTAAAGCAGTGTTTCAAATGCAGAATCATACATTAATAATATAATGTCTCCAAAAGAGCACTTTAGTGCCAAAGAGAATAAAGAGAGGCAGGTAAAGAAGAGTGCCTAAAAATGTTAATTTTGGAGAGCAAATAAGACAAGGAATCTTATTCTGAAAAAATAACTTCCATGGCTGTTTTTTAAAGAGCAGGGGAATTGATGTGGTCGAGTTAGGAATTATAAAAATATCATTATTTCATTCTCAGAAACCCCCACCTTCAAAACTATACACAGAATTAGTTTTTAATTTATTTACAAATTTTAATTCGATTGGGGAAACCTTCAAAAGGTGCTGTAGACAAATTCAGAGATTTAGGAAGTCAGAAAATGGAAAAGGCTAAGCTATAAACAGCTTATTTACCCCACTATCAATAGGTTGGCTGAGCAGAGAATTAAGGGGAACGACAGCTTTACTCACACCGTGAGGAGATAGATGCTCGTTGTTGATTCCTTGCTGGATTCTCTCTGCACCTTGATTGGTTCTGGCTATAAGTAATATCCAATTGGATTCAAAAGGCACAGTCCAATATTTTAAAAAATGTGGTTACCACGAGACAGAGGTCAGTGGGATCCGTGCTGTCTCCAACAGCAACAAGGGAGAGCCAAACTGCTTTATTCCCTCCAGTCATGATAACAACAGGAAACTGCCTGTTAGGAAGGTCCCAGAGGAGCTGGGTTTAGGTGCCGCCAGCAGTTCTCTCAAAAGGGACTCAGGACTTGCTGAGCCTGCAAAGCTGCAAGGTAGTGCAGAGGGGGGAACTGCCCAAAATGCAGGGACAGTACAAAACCCAAGAGCCATGCAAAAGATAGGAGCCGTCCAAAGCTGTGACGGTCCCCAAAACAGGACACTTTTTCAGAAGGCAGGGCTCTGTAAACACGGGGAGCTTTTCCAGGTGGGAATCTTTTCAGGCACAAACCTTTCAGGTGGGAACCTTTCAGACAGGAACCTCTCAGGTGGGAACACTCGCACCTTTTTTCCCCCCTAATTTATGCCTTTTCGGACAAGATATTTATTTGCCAATTTCACACTGGGCGTGAAAACTCAGCCAATAGCCAGCTCAAATCCCTGCCTGGGCTGGCAGCATGAGCCTCCAAAAGAAAGGGCCCCTTTGCTTCTCTCCCCTGCAAGACTGCAGGGCAGGGAGGGGAGAGCAGTTTTGTGCCTTCTTCTTTTCTCATTCACCCCGGGGTGGGGGTTGGGGGAGGGATAAGGGNTTAAAAAACCTCCCCGATTTTTTTTTTTTTTTTTTTTTTTTTTTTTTTGTGATACCTGCATATCTGCAAAGAGCATATATAACGCCATTTTTGTACTGAAAAATCTTGTCTTGGATAATACTGTACAAGGTCACCCATGGAAAAAGAAACCACTTCCTAGAAACAATCATATTCCTTCCATTAAAAGGGATTCTGTGTGCTTTTTATGAGTGTCATCAAGAAACTTCTTGACTTTGTAGAAAATATCCTTTCAACAGGATCTATTCTCGCTATGAGTGTTTATCTCTACAAAAGGTTTGTCAAGAATTCCAAGGTCCTATTTACTGCCAGTAAATAGCAGTGATGCAGTTCAGTCCTCTGATACTAAATTACCTTTATGCTTCTGTATGAACTTGGTGGACTCATGATCTAGTTGGTTTGGTGGGATTTCTAGTAAACAGGACGTGGACTATGTTATAAGCACTAACAATAAGTGGCAATGTAACAGTTTCCTGTTCCACCTAGTAGGAAATATGCAGACATTTGCAAAGTTCTTGCTCTATCAGATGGGGAAAATTAGAAGAGAAACTGCAAAACAGATGGTTGGAAAGACATAATAGAATAATAGAATAGGAGCTGGGGGTCTTTAGCTTGGAGAAAAGGAGACTGAGGGTTGACCTCGTTAATGTTTTTAAATATGTAAAGGGTGAGAGCCAAGAGCATTGAGCCAGGCTCTGCTCAGTGATGCTCAATGACAGGACAAGGGACAATGGATGGAAGTAGAGGCACACGAAGTTTCATGTAAACATGAGGAGGAATCTAATCCCAGTGAGGCTGACAGAAGGCTGGAACAGCCTGCCCGGGGCAGTTGTGGAATCTCCTTCTCTGGAGATATTCAAAACCTACCTGGACATATTCCTGTATGGTCTGGTATAGGTGATCCTGCTCTTCAGGGTGGGTTGGACTGGATGATCTTTCAAGGTCCCTTCAAGCCCCTGACATTCTGTGATTCTGTGATTCTGTGAATCCAAGAGTCTTCCACTTCTTGACCAAGGGATAATTGCTTCCATACAGAAATGTTTTAAAGTTTTGCCTAGTATCTCTGACCTCTAATTGTGAGTTACTGAAGACAGATTTATACCCATTTGTTTAAGACCACATCTTCCTTAGAACAAATACTTCTTTTCTGAGACACAGGTAATCAGTAAGTGGTGTTGGTACTGCCAGAGAATATAATGAAGGAAAATAGTAATGAAATGCAGACTGGAGATCAGGAAAGCATTTTCTTGAGTTTATTGGCAATGACCATTGTAGGAGTTATTGCATCCCCATCCTTAAAGGTTTTTTTTCATACTTGTTTGCACACAGCCATTGTTGACCTCAACTACTAAGGGTGATAATACTGACTTAAGCTGGTGCTGGACAAGAGGACCCAGTGATGCTTTCCAACACATGAGTTTCTTACTGTTTTCAGGTGTTTATCTCAGAGGAATTATTCTGCCTCCTCCTGGGATTTGTTCCACCAAATGAAGCAAAGTCTTCTGTCTTCATATTCTCCTCCCTAACAACTGCTTCTGCAGTCTTCTGCTCATTTCTGTCTCCCTTCTGCATCTGTAGTCTATAGTGTGAACGGCATTTCTTGGATCCTGACAATGTAAGTCTGTGCAATTTGTCTAATACTTTTCCCAGAGACATTAAATACCCACTATGTTTCTCCAAACTGATATTTGCATTTTTCTTAGTCACATCACCCCAGTGGCTGCTGCTCATCCTATTGTTGACTCATTTACCTAAATATTACTTTCCCCCTGTAATTTTCTAACGAGGATTCAAGAATAAATGTGACTTATATTCTATAATGAACATTGACTGTAGCTTCCAGGAACATGTCCTTGAACCTTAGTCACCTGATTTCCATTAATTCAGACCTTAATGTGATCTCATTTTTTTTCAGTTTTATCTAGTGTGTCTAGCAGTGTGTCTAGCAGTGTGTCATAGCAGATTTCACTAGCACAGTCTTTTTGCTTTAAATTTCTGAAGAAATATAACCCTGATGCCAATTCTAGGGAATTCCACAAGTAACTTCCCTTCAGCCAAATATTTCTCATTTTAGTACATGCTGCTATAATCTCTTCTCTAATCATGGCTTGCCTTGTAGTTATCCCTCTAATAATGATTTTCTGCAATCTAACTACTATATTCCCATGCTGCACCATATCAAACACAGTTCTGAAGTCTGAATAGATTAAAACTTACTGTATTTCCCTTACCTGAATTATAAAGAATGATTTCTTATCAATGGTTGAATCAAGCACTAATAAACCCCAGCAATATCCCATGTATGGAGAGGAAACTAAAATATCTACCATTCTAAATCTCCTTCTCTGAAGACTTTCAAAACTTGCCTGGATGAGTTCTTATGCAGCCTGCCCTAGGTATTCCTGCTTTGGCATGGGGGTTCAAATAGATGATCTCTAGAGTTCACTTCCCTTCTACTCTGTCCAGATAAGACCACACCTGTAATACTATGTCCAATTTTGGGCTCCCTAGTTCAGTAGAGACAGGGACCTGTTGCAAAGAGTCCTTTGGAGAGCTACAAAGATGACTGAGGGACATGAACATCTCCCCTACAAAGAGAGACTGAGAAATCTGGGGCTGTTTAGTTTAGAGAAGACTGAGAGGAGATCTGACCAATGTGTATAAATATCTGAGGGGTGAGTGTCAAGTGGCTGGGGCCAATCTCTTTTCAGCGGTCAGCAGCAATAAGACAAGGAGCAATGACTACAAATTGGAAGATAGAAGGTTTCACCTCAACTTCCTTACAGTGAGGGTGACAGAGCACTGGAACAGGCTGCCCAGAGAGATCGTGGAGTCTCCTACTCTGGAGACTTTCAAAACCTACCTAGATTCATTCCTGTGAGAACTGCCCTAGGGGATCCTGCTTTGGGTCAGGTAATTCAGCCGTGCTTACTTTTGTTTCCCTGTTGAGTTACATCTTTGCATTTTTTAATTATCATCTGAACAAGAATCGGCATAAATTGATCTAAACTTCTTTTAAAGACTGAAAGTCAGCACTGAAAACATTTCATATTCACATTTTGTAGACATGGACAGGCTGAGAGTGTTGGGGCTCTTCAGCCTGAAGAAGAGAAGGCTTTGAGGAGACCTTATAGTAGCCTTCCAGTATCTGAATAGGGCCTACATGAAGGCTGGGGAGGGACTATTCACAAGGTCTTGTAATGACAGGACGAGGGGTAATGGGTTTGCACTGGAAGAGTGGAGATTTAAATGGGATGTTAGGAGGAAGTTCTTTATGGTGAGGGTGGTGAGACACTGGAAGGGCTTGCCCATGGAGGTTGTGGTTGCTCCCTCCTTGACCAGGTTGCATGAGGCCTTGAGCAACTTGTTCTAGTGGGAGGTGGCCCTGCCTATGACAAGGGGTTGGAACTATGATTCTATGATTCTATGTTAAGCTGAGATTGCCTGTGGAAATTGAGGACACCTTACCCTCATCAGCTTGGAGTGACATACCATCAGAAGGGCTATGGTCCCACTGTGTATAATACTAAAAGGAACACTTCCGCCCAAAAATTTTGTTGCATGTTACAATGCTCAGAAAATGCTGTTGTACTAGACATCAAGTGAAACATTTGGAGCTCAGTTCTTGCTTATAAAGTCCCTAAGAGCTCAATTTTATGGTCTGAGCATAGAAATTTGATGCCACTAGGATTATCCTGTCTGTTCCCCAGCTGTTTTTCTAAAATGTTACTGCTCTTCTGTGAGCTCTGTCTCATATCTGACAAACCTCTGTAAGTGTGTTGGTAGCCCAGGATATCTTAAACGGCTCTACATGAACTCATTCAGAACACTACATTGAACCATTACTTCCCTTGTAAAGTACATGAGTTTAACAGTGCAGATCCAGGGGAGAACATGGTGTTTGTTTTAATGATTGTCAAGTGATATTAAAAGAATGACAGTTCTTCTTAGGAAAGAGCTGGAATTCCTTTGAATATTAAAAGCATTATCCAAGCTGAGACCTGACATCTGACCTCTCAGGGTAGTCAGTAAAGAGCTTGATATGGGGCTGGAGAGCTGTTCATTCAGCTCACCAGCCACTGTCTGCTTTAGGAAGACCAGGGTCTCCACTGACTGCAGTAACTATTTAAACATCTACACCCAGTGTAGGCACCCAGTAGATGTGTCTATTTAAATGTTTTCATCTGGAGTTGATTCTCATCCTAAATGCATATTGCCTGCAACCGAAATGCTGGGTGCACTGCTGTCCCAGTTCAAGGCCACTGGAGGATAGAAATGACTCTTACCCCTTTCCAGGAGTCAGAATGAGAATACTGCAAACTGACTAGCAGTTTAAAGAGAAATTCTATTTACAAGAGCATATATACAAAAGGCAATCAGATGGAATAAGTACAAAACTCATTAGGTGCAAACTGGCCTTCTAGAATCCTCCACCCCTTCCACCCTCAGTCAGCCTGAGAGTATGCTGAAATTGCCCTCCCCAGCTGGGACATACAAGGCCTCACCAGGCTGCATGATGCAGCTCAATTCCTTGCCAGCTAGGAGCCATCTCCCCCATGAACCATGAGATAAGGAACGTGCACTGTTCCTGGAGAGAAGAAATTAAGGGAGGGAAGGCAGGAAGAAGAAGGGAAGAGAATCAGTCAGACACTGCCTTATAAGCTATGATACCGGAAGACGGAATAGAATAGCATTGTAGAATGCTTTAGGTTGGAAGTGACCTCAAAGATCATCCAGTTCCAATCCCCTGCCATAGGCAGGGACTCCTCCCACTAGAACAGGTCACTCAAGGCCTCATCCAACCTGGCCTTGAAAACCTCCAGGAAGGGAGCAGCCACAGCCTCCATGGGCAACGCCTTCCAGTGTCTCACCACCCTCACTGGAAAGAACTTCTTAACTTCCCTCTTAAATTTCCCCTCTTCCAGTTTAAACCCATTACCTCTTGTCCTGTCATTACAAGACCTTGTGAATAGTCCCTCCCCAGCCTTCCTGTAGACCCTTCTCAGATACTGGAAGACTACTATAACATCTTCTCAAAGCCTTCTCTTCTCCAGGCCGAAGAGCCCCAACTCTTGTAGACTGTCCTCATAGCAGAGGTGTTGCAGCCTTCTGATCATCTTCATGGTCCTTCTCTGGACTCACTCCAACAGTTTGATGTCCTTCTTGTGTTGGAGACTCCAGAACTGCACACAGTACTCCAGGTGGGGTCTGACAAGAGCAGAGTAAAGGGGGAAAATTCCCTCCCTTGCCCTGCTGCCCATGCTGCTCTTGATGCAGCCCAGGACACAGTTGCTGTCTGTGCTGCACACGCACACTGTCAGCTCATGAGCTTTTCACCAGTCGAAACTCCCAGGTCGTTTTCCTCAGGGCTGCTCTTCAGCTGTTTGCCACCCAGTCTGGATTTGTTCTTAGGATTGTGCAGACCCAGGTGTAGTACCTTACACTTGGCCTTTTTGAATTTCATGAGGTCAGTCTGGGCCCACCTCTCCAGCCTGCCCAGGTCCCTCTGAATGGCATCCCTGCCCTCTAGCAAGTTGACTGTGCCACACAGCTTGGTGTCATCTGCAAACTTGCTGAGGTTGCACTCAGTTCCTCTGCCCATGTCACTGACAAAGATGTTAAACAGCACCGGTCCCAGCACTGACCCCTGAGGGACACCACTTGTCCCTGGTCTCCAGGTGGACATTGTGCCCTTGATCACCGCTCTCTGTGTGCCACCACCCAGCCAATTCCTGATCCAGTGAGGACTCCAGCCATCAAGTCCATGTTTTTCCAGTTTGGTGACCAGGATGTCATGTGGGACAGAGTCAAACGCCTGTAACAATATTACAGTATCCTGGGATGAGCAGGTCCATCCCCCTGGGGTATACTTCTGTCCCTATGGTTTAGTTAAAGGAGACCCAGGATCCCTCAAACTACCATAGCTGCATAACCTGGGTATTTCCTTCCATTCCTATATATCTGTTCACCCACCAACAGAGTATTTGAACAGTTCAGTGCTTGTTTCCAGACGGGTTTTTAACGACTTGTCTAATGGAGCGTCTAAGTCCTGAGACTATTGCGTCCTCTGATGAATCTCAGTTAGACCCATGCTCATAATGCCTAACTCCCTCTGTCTCTTTGATCAGCGTCAGTTCATTAAACCCATCTATCAGAGATCCCTATGCTCAGCAGTATAACTATTGGGAAATTATAAGAATATGATCATAGCCAAATAGACATGCCTACGCTTTTTGGCAATGATGCTATGGTCATTTTCTGGTCTGACACATTTTACTTGTCAAAGGGATCCAGCCAGAATTTATGGGAAATTAAATTAACCACAGTGTTGTATTTTATGTGAATTCATTCACTTGTGGTGCTTTGCCTGATAGCCTCTACTGCTCACCTGCAGTGAGACCTTTTTTTAGTGATGCAGCATTCTTAAAGTCATTTGGCCAGTTCCTCATTATGTGCTTTGTAAAATTGTTATAGTAGATTAACTAACTGATAGTTGCTAGGCAGGAGCATTCATCCAGGGTAGGTTATTTCAGAAGCTGAGTTTTTGCTTCTCCTATTGAGAGCAGCTGGTTTTGTTCATGGCTTGTGAGAGAGGACTGGACCATTGGACAGATTTGTATAAGGGATTGACAATATGTCAATATTTTTGTATTTATGAAACCATTGTAATGAGCTCAGAAAGTGTAGAGGGCTCTGTGCTACACAATGGCATGAGAATATCCCACAGTCTTCAGAATTCATGGCCTGGCAACTCCTGAATCAAAGCTGTCTTGGAAAACAGTCAGTGACTTCTGAAATTGATTAAGTGGTTTGATAGGTGACAATTTAAATATCTTTTCTGCATTAAAAATCATTATAAAAAATGTTTTTGAGGGATTTTAACTTTCTGAGAAGAGATTGTGTTTTTTTCCTAGGGATATTTTGGAACATTTTTACTTCTCCTTCCTCTTCACTTCCCTCATGTTCATTTTCTATGTAAAGGAAAGTGCAGAATGTAAGGAGAAATGTAAAGTAATATTAAAATTTAGACATATAAAGAGTACCTCATCTTCAGAAAATTAACTTCTAATCCACAAACCAGAACACAGTTTACAGAGAAAGAAAGAAAAATGGTTAAAAAAAAAGGTAGCACACAAAATTAAACGAAGCCAAACTATAAACAGTTTCAGATTTTTTTTTTGTTGTTTCCATTACGAGCTAACAGTGAGGAAAATGTCTCTTTTAACAGAGGATAAAGACTAAATTAAGTATCTATATGCAGTACAATCAATACTGTAGTATGTAAGAAGCATTGTAGTTAAGGCTGATTGTATACTGATTTCCACTGCTATGCAATTTAGGTCTAATTTCCCATGGAATCATAATTTTTAACTCTTTAAATCCAGGAAAAAGTGATAAAACAGTGAAGTATTAGACAAAGGCATTTTTGAAATACAAATCTTTCAAAGTCTTTCACAAGTCTTTCACAATCTTTTAAAGTTATTCAGCCTCACCTCTGTGCCTGGCAAGATCATGGAGCAGATCCTCCTCAAGGCTCTGCTAAGGCAGATGGAGAACAAAGCAGAGGTGCCTGATGCCAACCAGCATGGCTTCACCAAGGGCAAATCATGCCTAACAAATTTGGTGGCTTTCTATGATAAAGTCACAGCAGCAATGGACAAGGGAAGGGCAACTGATGTCATCTACCTGGACCTGAGTAAGGCCTTTGACTCTGTCCCACGTAACACCCTGGTCACCAAGCTGGAAAAACATGGACTTGATGGTTGGACAACTCGCTGGATAAGGAATTGGCTGGATGGTCGCACACAGAGAGTGGTGATTAAGTGGGGAGGGGCTGTTCACAAAGTCTTGTAATGACAGGACGAGGGGGAATGGGTTCAAATTGGTGGAGGGGAGATTTGAATGGGATGTTAGGAAGAAATTCTTCACAGTGAGGGTGGTGAGGCACTGGAACAGGTTGCCCAGGGAGGTTTTGTCTGCTCCCTCCCTGGATGTGTTCAAGGCCAGGCTGGATGAGGTCCTGAGCGACCTGATTTAGTGGGAGGTGTCCCTGCCTGTGGCGGGGGGTTGGAACAGGATGATCTTTGAGGTCTCTTCCAACCTAAACTATTCTATGATTCTATAAAGTACTTTTCTCCCTCCTTTTAGACAGCGAGGAATACTTTCTCATCTAAGATGATGAAGGGATTTTTGGAAGCAAGGGAGAGAGTATCTGCACATCAGTCTGTTTGTCTGCCTATCTATACATCTATCTATGTAAGTCTCCATCACACTCACACTTAAGTGTGAAGCAAGGGGAGGGCAGAAAGGTACTTCATTCCCTCACCATACAACAGGGACTCCAAAACCCTGGTGATAGTTAAGGGCCATATAGGGTGATTGTGATGGAGGAGTAATTAATTGATGTGAAATATTATTTTTTTCAAAATTAATATTGTTTATTAATTTTGGTATTCAGAACTCTTGCCACCCCGACCACTAATTTTAATAATAATCATGTTCTTCTGCAACAGTCATGGAAATATCATATAAATGATAACTAGATGTAGAAATAATAACTTGCAATACATAAACATTTAAACCCAAATGAACTGGAAGAGAAGGTTCTTGTGGTAAATATATCGCTTGGCCACTAGATGGACTCAAGGAACTCCTTTCTGCATATGGCAGAAGGTGATTAGTGAATTACAAGAGGCTTTAAGTATTTACTCACAGAATACATATGCCCTGTGGTAGCATCAGTAAACATCTCCTCAGTATATGGAAAGCTGTGACTGCTTTTAACTTCTTCAGCCTATTTTCAAGGGCTGACAGCTTGGAGTCCATTACAAGGCTGTATCAATGGACTGTGGAAACTCAAGATGATGAGCTTCCAGGTTAATTCATCTTTGACAAACACTGCCATTGCTTCAAAATCAAGTTTGCCAGTCTGCTATCACCTTAAATAATATGAAGCCTGAACCTCACCTATGGAGAAAGTGTAAGTATTTGTAGCCACAGGCTTCTAGGAAGAATGGAGATATCCTGCAAACACAGCCAAATAGAGAAATGGATTTCTTCAGTGTGGTGATAGAGATGTACAGAAACTTTCAGCAAACTAATTAGTTTCTTGATCAGGGGAAGACAACTCTTCAAGTCAAATGAAAAGGTCATTGCAAATCCCAGAGAAATATTCATGTCTTTTGTCATATTTGCTGACAGATATTTAAATATAACCACTTACTTTTCTGCAGACTTTTTCAGCAGATGCCAGACAGCTGACAAGCAGCAAGGAATTCGTATCACTGTCTCAACGTATGAGGAAGTGGATAAACCTGCTAAGTGTTCTTTTTGTGCTTCTGTGAGATATGTCTGGGTTAGCATATACTTAACAAGTTCTGGTGATGCATAGAAGACTTAGTGACTTGTCTGAAGACAGTTTAGCCCAGTGAACAATATTATCAGGAGAAATGAAAGGTACTCCTTCACTGCATTTCTGTGAGAAGATGTAGAAGACTGATCTGCAGACTGGAAGACTGTAAAAATCTCCCAGAGATTTTCCAGAAGACCTTAGTAAAGCCTCCTAATATGTTTCAGGACTGAAACCTAACTACATAGTGACTACAAACCTAACTTCAGGTACTGCTGATGAGGCGGGGTTACTCTCTTACAATCTGCAAAATGGCACTTCCTTTTCCCACCCTTTCCTTATCAATTCTTCTAGCTGTAATGGCTTCAAGGTAGGTAAAGGTCTGGAATGCAATTATGATGTGAACATGTGAACAGACACATTTGCATTACAGCACATAGGTAAGAATTTTTGTTGTATGTGTAAATTGTATAACTGAATTTCAGTATTAATCACCATTTTTTTTCCTAGAATGACTGGGAAAAGAAAAAAAAAAGTGTCCTATCAACATTCCTTCGAAGAATCTGATCATCTTTCACAATCAGGATTATTCTATATTCCTATTTCATGGTGTCATGCTTCCAGCACACTTCCCAATCTAGCAGTGAAAAACATGTGTGTTGATAAGCCACATGGACAGTTCTCAAAGTCTGGAACATGTATATTGAGTCTTAGAAATACTTGCTCATACAGACTGTGAATAAGGTAATTCTTGGTGGGGAAAAACTTCAGCAATTTTATGAGCTTGGAGGGAGGAGATTTTGCTTGAATAGGCTTGTATAGTGCAGACAGGTCTTTGCACTCAGAGACCTGGTGACTCAAATATCGGGCTTCAGAGTATTAGATAATTAATGCATAATTCAGGAAGGGAAAAAAATCTCATACTGTTTGTTCACTAATTAGGGAGGATGTATGAAAGTATAAGTTACTTTAATTTGATTGGGAAAGCTATGGAAGTAGCATGCATAACATATCCTGTATTCCCATAGGAGCACTAAGTTTATATTACATTAATGGCATGCATATGCTAAAATCACAATGGGTGCTTTTACGTGCTTGTTTCACCCACTGGTCTCTCACAAAACCAAAGGTAACATCTTACTTTATACTGAATTCCATGTCCCTCTAACATGTAAATATGCAAACCAGATCCGCAAAATATGTTTAGATGTTCAAGAAAAGAAGAAAAAGGAAGAAAGCCATGAAGTAAAAGTGAAGTTAAAGAACATAAATGTTCTTTGTGAAGCAGTTTTTTACCTTGCTTCTGCAACTCCTGCATACAATATATGAAATACTCAGAAGGAAATGTTGCCTGTTAGTATTTATATCCTCTTGGATAAGTCTTCAGACAGAATAAAATTTATAAGTCTGACCTATTTTAGGCTCCAAGTAGGCCAACGAATTTCATTAAATTAATTAGGGAAGCATGGAGATGGTAGGTCCTTCTTCTCATCAGCTTTATGCAGCTGGATGGCGAGGCAGGAGTTACGTTGGTGCCTGTCTCAGCTTCTGGTACTAGTTCATAAGGACAAACTGCCACTTGTTTAGTTTTGCAAGGCAAATCTGCTGGAATAGAAAGCAACTGCTTGGGCCAAACTGGGAGCTGAAAAGAACACTATGTTCAGTGCTGTTCCTTGTATAATATTTAAGTTAGTGTATGTATAAACTATGCTGTATCTATTTACATTGGCCATCCTTAGGCATGGATGATGACTTTTGTAGCTTGTAGTAAATTTGTAAGTGTCCTGACAGGGCAGAAATTCTGCCAGACTGATTTTAGCCATGGCTCTGCTCCTCCCGTGTCGAGTCAATGAACAGAAACCAATGGAGCCTTGACCCCTGCAAAGCTGTGCCCCAAGGGCCAGAAGCCCAGCACCACCAGGTGTGGTGCTCCCCCTGTGTAGTCACACGAGGCATGAAGCTCTGAATTCGTGAGCCAAAACAATGATGCTGGTGCCTATTGCCAAGTTTAATTAAAAAAAAAAAAAAAAGTTTTTTTTGGGGGTCAAGCCATTCTTTCCAGCACTGACTCTACACCCAAGGAGCACCCCATTCGTGACTTGTTTACACTGGGAATCACTGTGGCTAGATGTTTGCATCTTGCAGCAGCAACCCATTTTCCTCTGCCTCTCTCTCTCTTTGCCTGGAATATTTTGTATTTTTACCCTCAGGATCATAATCACAGTTGTGGAAGTGTATTTATATGGGAAATGTACCCAGAGAACTAGCAGGTTGTGAGTATATCTGCCTGTGATGTAGTTTCAAATTTTTCGTGTTTTGCTTCCCTATTTTCCAAGTTCTGATTGTTTTAATGGATTAGTTCTGCATAAATAAATAACCCTTGTGCAACTACTCACTGTCAAATGAAAATCCAAAAGAATATTAGAGAGTTTCCCATATTTTAAAAATATTAATAACAAAAATAATATTAATAAAAATATTAATATTCCTCAGTAACATTTTGTTATTAATTTCCGTAACGGTACGTTCAAGAAGAATAAAGTATTATATGGATATGGCTACCACTGAGGTAGGTAGCAGGAGCTCCATCCCTGGAAGTTTTTAAGACCAGGCTGGATGGGGCTCTGGGCAACCTGATGTAGTGTGAGGTGTCTCTGCCCAGGTTGGAGCTAGATGATCCTTGAGATCCCTTCCAGCCCTGACAATTCTATGATTCTATGGTTCCAGGATTCGAAGTTCAGATTCATTACACCAAACTAGAATGGCTGAATTACAAATCTGAATGTTGGGACTGTTGAAAGAGGGTTTAACTGTCTCAAGATGTGATGCTTCTCACATTTTTTCCTCTCTTTCCATGACTAAATTTCCTATTGCATGATTACACAAATTCTAACCTCATGTGAATAAATTCTTCTCAAGGAATTGGCAGAAAACTCAGCTGAGAACAGGGAAATTAACATTTTCTGAAATTGTTTGTCACCTGATCAGTGCCTTACTCAGACTCACAGCCCAGTCACTCAAATTCTTGTACAGGTGTGCCTTTTAGTTGAATTTTATAACATTATGGGATTTTAAAAAAATCTTTAATATATCTCCAATATGAGAAAACATAATATTAAGAAGCTTGTCTTTGTTAATGTTAGAGGATTGTGCTGCTTAGGAAACAGCAGGAGGTTATGTGTTTTGAGGGCAGTTTGTTACTTCTGAACATTATTTTCAAATTATGCTTCATTGTGCCTGCTGCAGGGTAATAATGGTGTGTGTTTTATACCAGAGAGGATACAATCAAGTCTGTCCCTATTCACAGGACTAGAACTGGGCTAGTCGGGACGTAGAAAGTAACATCCAATCCTTTTATTGGCAAGAAAGACAACTCACATAGGGAATGATGTCCCAAATCTGACCTCAGTATTAAGTAATCTATCAGTTTAAACAGATGAAGGGCTGGAATAAGCTCACCATGTACCTGAAATACTTCTATCGGTCAGACCAGACAGCATGGATTTAGGAGGGGAATGTTCTGCTTGACCAACTTGATCTCTTTTTATGACCAGGTGGGGGATGTGGGGCAGGCTGTGGATGTAGTCTACCTGGACTTCAGCAAGGCCTTTGACACTGTCTGCCACAGCAAGCTCCTGGCAAACCTGGCAGCCCGTGGATTGGACAGGAGCACTCTGTGTTGGGTTAAGAACTGGCTGGATGGCTGGGCCCAGAGAGTGGTGGTGAATGGTGCCACATCAGCTGTTGGCCAGTCTTGAGTGGTGTGCCCCAGGGATCAGTGCTGGGCCCAGTCCTGGTTAGCATCTTTATTGATGTTCTGGATGAGGGGATTGAGTCCAGCATCACTGAGTTTGCAGATGACACCAAGTTGGGATCTGTTAGAGGGTAGGAGGGCTCTGCAGAGGGACCTGGACAGGCTGGACAAATGGGCGGAGTCCAACACAATGAGTTTTAATAAGTCTGTATTTTGGCCATAACAACTCCATGCAGTGCTGCAGGCAGGGGAAAGAGTGGCTGGAGAGCAGCCAGGCAGAGAGGGACCTGGGGGTGCTGATTGACAGCAACTGAACATGAGCACCATGGCTGGTGAGGGGCTGGAGAACAGCCCTATGAGGAGTGGCTGAAGGAGCTGGGGTTGTTCAGCCTGGAGAAGAGAAGGCTCAGGGGAGACTTCATTGCTCTCTACAACTACCTGAAGGGAGGTTGTAGCCAGGAGGGAGTTGGTCTCTTCTCCCAGGCACCCAGTGACAGAACAGTCTCAAACTGTGCCAGGGCAGGTTTAGGCTGGACATTAGAGAGAAATTCTTCACAGAAAGAGTGATTGACCATTGCAATGGGCTGCCTGGGGAGGTGGTGGAGTCACCATCCCTGGAGGTGTTTAAAAGAAGGCTGGATGAGGCACTTAGTGCCATGGTTTAGTTAATTAGAAGGTATTAGGTGATAGTTTGGACTCAATGATCTCAAAGGTCTTTTCTAACCTGGTTAATTCTGTGATTCCATGAATTACAGGCAATCTCATCCTGAAAGAACAAGCTGCTGCTCAGACTATTTCTCTGTGTATGATCAATGTGCTCAGTAAAGGAAAATTGCAATTCGATTCAATTCAGTCCTCCCGAATCAGACAAAGATTTGATTTCAGTGGGCATTATAATTGGTTTAAAGAAGGAAAGCAGATGCAAGAATAGAATAGATAAATTTCATAGCCATTATTACTGCAGAAAAAGTATTTAATTTAGTTTCCAGCTAAATAAATTCATATCTCTTAGCCTTAATTTCTAACGATGGACTTAGCCTTTAGAGAAGAGCTTCCCATCTTCAAAATAAAAATGGTACCTGTATAGATAACTGACTTTCAGATTGAGAATAATCAAGAATAAAATTCAGGGAAAGAAAGATTTATTTTTGCTGCTTGGCTAGAAATACTGTTTCTGTGTTTTCCTTTTTGTTGTTGTTGTTGTTTTTTTTTTTCCCTTTGAATTAAAAGGATATCTATACACATGCGTGCATTCATATAGAGTTGGGCTGAGTGCTTTCTTAGACTGTAAATGAATTTTTTATCACCTTTTCTTTTTAATACTGAAATCAAAGGAAACAAAATGAAAGTATAATGTTGAAAAATGCCAGTCTAAACAGGAAAAATAAAACTGCTGTTAAATGATCACTGAAATGTTTTGACTTCTTTTAAATGTCCCTTTTGAAGTATTTACCTTTTTTATGAAGCAACTCACTCAAATGTAAGTGAATTTGCTAACCTCTACTTTTCACTTCAATTTGAATTTTCAGGCAAAAAATAAATTCTGAAAATGTTATTCACTTATTCTCAACCTTACTAATCCTTCCTACCTAGAGAAATTTTGCAGATGCACTTTAATTATATAGGACCCTTCCTTGTTTTTTTAAAAATAGCTGCAAAAGCCAATGACTCATTCACTACCTTTGTCCAAGGCTCACTTAGGAAACTGGTTTTGTTCCCTTTAACATGTATTTATCCTCAGCAACGTTCAGCTGGACTTTCAGACATGCATATATATGCCTGTATCTTCAGTAAGAAGCAAGACAAAAGCTTGACTACATGCTGAAGTCATTTATCTTCATGGTCATCTAAGTGCAGCTTCAGTCCATTTGGCAATCAATGAATGTCCAAATACTTGCAAGCCTATAAAATGTGATGCTTTTTGCTCTCTTTTAATGGCCCGTGGCTGTAATGTCACAGTCCCATGGTCTCTTCTCCTAGTGCCAGACCTTAAAACTTTTCAGTTAAAAGAGATTATTTACTCTTTTTAGCTACTGAAGACATATGCTTTGTGTGAGGCAATATTTTCAATGCATATTTCACAGTCAAATTGGCAAAAGGTCGTGGTGGCCAGAAGTGAAGGAGCATTTCTCTGCTTTTAGGATCCTCTTCTGCAGTGATGCACATCACAGGTTATCTCCTATTATGCACAAGCCAAATCCTACAGTCCTGACTGATCAAAGAACAACTAATACCACAGGACCCTGCATAGTCAGTCCTTCGCAGCCCAGATTTTTAGAGCTCTTTAGCTATGTAATGATGCAGGTAGGTGCCTAGAGATTTTCTAAAGCACCTAAGCAGATTAAGTCTTTAACATCTAGCTGCACAGTGCAGCCAGGATTTCACTCAACATCTTCCAGGTGAAACTACACCAGATGTGAGAACGAAGGATTTTTCAAAATAGAAGTGCTGCACTTTAAACATTATTGCCAATCTGTTTCCAATTTCCCACATGTACTGTGGTGGCTGGGGAACACAGGCATTTCTTTCTGCTACAAAGCAGGTGATGAGCACAATAGTTTAGCCAAGCAGTATCTTTCAGGGCAAAGAGGATTTTGACCACCACCACTAACAACAAAAAGAAAAGCAGAAAAAACTAATCAAAACCAATTTAGCAGGTACAGGAAACCGTGGTATTGAAACCATACTAAAAATGAGGGAGATTTACTGTTTGAATATTTTTTTCTCTAAATATTGTTTTGTTCATGGGTCAGAATTGTATCTGTTGAATTTGAGGTTAATCTGAAGTGATATTTGTTTGAGTTTTAAGGTAAGAATGCAAACCAAAATCTTTCTAAGCAGAGCAGACCACTGTGTTTTGCTTTGAGTCGTGGTGGATTACATACATTTAAAAATAAAATCCAAGTATATTTCAAAGCTCACCAGAATTCTGAATGTTGGAACTGGTGTGATTTCCTCTTCCTCAGAAAACATTAAAAAAATCCCTGAAGCAAGTTAACGTTCTGAAGGCTATTTTTGCCTGCTTCTTTTTTTGCCAGAATCAGAGGGAGAAATATTATCCTAGGAAGCTATGTAACAAAAAATGCAAATATTTTTGATAGGAGCAGAAGAAACATTTTGTAGATTTCAAGATGCAGAGAGAGTTCAGGTGCTCATTTAAAGATTATTGGCAACTTAAGGACCCAGATTTCTCCTTGCCTGATGAAGCCTAATTACTTTATAAGAGAGCAATGGACTAAATTAGCCTCTGGAGGTACCTATCTCTCTTCATTACCTCTACAAGGAGTGTTAAGGTGAATATGCTCAACAGTCTCCTGGGTATTAAGTAGAAAAATTTTAAGTGAACCACGTTGCTGCATTTTCTTTTTTATTTTGTCCCTTATATTGCTTATATATATATATATATGCACGTTGAGGACACTGGGTTTGTCTAATTTGGAGAAAAGGAAACTGAGGGGTGACCTTAGGCCCTCTACAGCTTCCTGAGTAAGAGAAGTAGAGAGGTGCTGAGCTCTTCTCTCTGGTATCCAATAACAGGACACACAGAAATGGTTCAAAGCTGTGCCAGGAGACATTCAGACTTGATATTAAGAAACATTCCATTACCAAGAGGATAATAAAACACTGGAACACACTTCCTAGATATGTGGCTGATGACACAAGCCTGTCTGTATTTAAGAGGTATCTGGACGTTTAACAGCGTACTTTAACTCTCTGTCAGCTCTGAATTGGCCAGGCAGCTGGACTAGATGACCTTTGTAGGTCTCTTCCAACTGAAATAGCATTCTATTCTATTCTATTCTATTCTATTCTATTCTATTCTATTCTATTCTATTCTATTCTATTCTATTCTATTCTATTCTATTCTATTCTATTCTATTTCATTCCATTCTATTCTATTCTTCTCCATTCCATTCTATTCTATTCAATTCTGCTCTACTTCTATTCTATCCTATCCTATCCTATCCTATTCTATTCTATGCTCTGCTATGCTTTGCAATGCTATTCTATATACAAAGGTGGTTTTACCTACACATCTATACATACAAACATGTTGCATAATGCAGCCTGTGACTAGCATAGCAGAGCTTTCAGGATAGAGTGAGGCTGTTTGTTTTCATCCATAGAATTCCAGGCTGCTCTGCACAGGCAACTTTGTCTGGTTTATAGACATATATTTCATTTATTTCACCTGATTCATGCACCTTTCTTTAAAACCTGACTGTTTCTGGTCAAACATCATAGACAGATTTTTCAAAGTGTTCAAAACTGATTGAGAGTGGACTGTCTTTTTCCCTCTGTCCTTATGCTACCTATTTCAGGATGAAATATTGCAGATTTTGAGAGAATGAAAACCTGCTGACAGGGAATTCGTAGTAAAGAGAACAAGATTTCTGCAGATGAGGAACTTGCACAGAGATTAAGTACAACAGGATGAATTAAAAAAAAAATGGTGACATTCATGGCAGTTATCTTTTCAAGCCTCTTGTCTTGAAGAAGCTCCTGTGCACTGACCTTATATGTGGCTTCTGATGCTGGTCTGGTATACTGAGTGTTAAAGGTGACAAAAGAAAGAATACTTCTCCTTCTAAAGGTTTTTATGCCTTTGGTAACAGCTTCATCTGTGATGTCTCTGATGACCTCTTTTTGTGATGGCTTTCTCATTTCAACTGAGAAAAGAAAGGAGGAACCTTTTAGTGAGATATGGCTGTGTTCATATCACTACTATACTTGTCAGATATCTTTTTAGGATGCAAATCAACAATGATTCTAGTTAAATCAAATCCTTCTCCTTTTTCTCTCCTTTTTTTTTTTTTTAGTACATAAATCCTAAGATATTTAAACCCCTCTGGACACAAGCATTCTCTCTCTCACACAGAGCAAACTCTTGCTTAACAAACTCAGCAATAAAGAAACCCGACTTCTTGTAGTGAATTCTTTGGCTTGCTTACTTTCTGAAAAAAAAAAGAACACATACACGCACAAAACAAGAACAAACCACCAAAACAGAAAAGTAGGGGTGTAACATGAAACTAAAAGATATATATATACACACTCACACACATTGGCATTTCTATAAACATGGATGGGAGAAGAGGCAGTACAGATACAGTTACAGCATTAAGATACTGATATTTAAATTGGCTATACTCCTAAAGGTAAAGAATGATCCTTCTACAGATGAGAAGCAAGGAGTTACAGGGAAATGAAAGGCTCAAGGTTGGCCCTGCCACCACTTCTGTGACATGTAATTCTGCTGTCTCCATCATCCACTAACTACAGACATGCCCTGTGGATTTTGCTAGAATTTAAGAGATTCTAGTGAAATATGTCCTTTTGCTTCAGCTCTTTCATATACTTTCAGCAGAGTTACTTAGGCCAGTCGTTGTTTAAGTCTCCATGGATTCCTCCTCCATTTCAATGAAGCAGGGGATTAACCAGTCTCTCCAGGACTTATGGCCTCTGTCACAGTATCAGCAGAAAGAAATGAATGCCTATTCCTGTTGCCTGTTCAGTATTTTAGAGTATACATTAGACTGCAAGCTGCAGAAAAAGGGAAGAGGAAATTGTAGTAGGCTGCTAGTAAGAGAACTCAGGGAGGACTGCTGAGAAAGATAACATCTGAAATATCCACAAGTTTTATCAAAAGCTCTGATTCTCCTTACTTCAAGAGGGACAGGGATCTACTTGAGAGAGTCCAATGGAGGGCTACAAGGATGATTAAGGGACTGGAGCACTGCCTTATGAGGAAAGGCTGAGAGACCTGGGGCTTTTCAGATTGGAAAGGAGAGGACTGAGAGGGGAACTAATCAATATATATAAATATCTGTGGACTGGGTGTCAAGAAGGAAGGGACAGAGACAGACTCTTCTCAATTGTACCCTGTCATAGGACAAGGGGCAATGGGTATAAACTATATGCTCAACATGAGGAAGAACTTCTTTACTGTAAGGGTCACAGAGCACTGGAATGGGCTGCCCATGGAGGTTGTGGAGTCTCCTCTGGAAATTTTCAAGGCCTACCTGGATGCAGTACTCTGTGGCATGCACTAGATTTTATGGCCTTGTTCTGGCAGGGGGTTTGAACCTGAAGATCTCCAGAGGTCACTTCCAATCCCTAAAATCCTATGATCCTTTTTCAAAAGAAGAAGTACCTCTCAGGTACATTATGAATACAAATATTTTAATAAATGTTTTTATACTCTGATCTGCTATTAATGGGAAATGTAGGAGTCCCTCAGAAACCTCACCCAACCAGCAGTTCTGATTTCTGACAAAGAAGAATTTTCCTGAGGTCTGCATCTGAAAAAAAAAAAAAAAAATTTAAGTAGCCTATCTGGACAGAAATAGAATTATCCATTATTAGTCATGACAGAGCACATTGATAATAAGGTTCACAGAGATCTTTCAGTGATTAGAATTCATTAACACTTCCACCTTCAAGCCAACTCTTAACTTTGCTTAGTCTTCAATGGACATAGCAGGACATGACAAATTAACATCCTGACAAAAGCTATTTCTGGCTTGTGAACACTTCAGTTTCAGCACCAAACTAAAATTGAGTGCTACCTATTGGAGTCATAAACATCAGCAGTGGCAATTCACTGGGGAAAATTATCTCAGCCATTGCTGTTCGTTCTGTCCTGATGAGAGCAACATTCAATGCAACTGTAGTGCTAGGTAGTGTGAAACTGTCTGACACCATTATATTTTATCTCCAGAAATAAAACCATGTCCATTAGACCTTCAAGAACTCAAAGATGACAGTATGGACACAAGTAAGGAGTAGGGATCATTCATTTTTACTTGCCGGATTATTACCTGAAGGAAATCTATTGGCTGAGATATGGGTTCTGCCATGGACTTCAGTATTCACAGGCTAAGTTTGGGGGAGGGAGTTCAAGTTTCTCTGATTTTTGCACAGATACCACAAAAAATGGATGGTAATTGTCACTGGTAGGTTGAAGGCATTATAGCTAATACTCTGAGAGAGAAAGTTTATTCAGGAGGTGGTTCTTGGTAGATAGAAGCCAATTTTGGGAAGGAGTTGCTGACTTGAATTTCTATTATTTTTCTCACACTGCCTGTCAGCTTTAGCTACTTTTCTTATTGATTTTCAATTTCTTTATTTTTTTCTGAGAAAAGCTAAGATTCCTTGAGTGGACAGATAACAGAAGTGAGAGACGTCCTTTACTTGTTTCCTTTGTGTTGGGACACATCTGCTTTCCTTACAGACTTAGCAATGTCATAGGGAATAAGAGTTCGGGTCTCCCAAGTTACAACAGCAGGTTTGTAATCTAGACCAATGTACATCAGTGAACCAATACGGAGGTTTAAAGTTAAAGCCATAAATTTACTTTTTTTTCTTTTTTATGAAAAATTAGCTTGCAAAGACTGTTTGTTTTGTTTTGTTTTGGTTTGGTTTTTGTCAATACCTTTGATAAAACAGTTTTAAAAGGGTTTAGCAATAATAGCAATGGGCCATGTGAGATATGAAAGTTGGATTTTTGTAGCAACGATTCTTAATAGAAAGATTATGCTGCTGTTGCTTTGAAAGAAAATGTAGAGGGGAGAAGACAGGAAAGGAAAAGGAAAAGAGCATTTTAATTTTTTTTTTTCATTGCAGCTTAACAGCCACAGAACTAAATGACTTAATCACTATAAACTGCTGCCATTCTTTTCATTTTCCCCACAGGCAGCCTCTTTCCCTAGTGTGCTTGTATTAGATGGGGAAATAGGAGCCACTTGCTGCCAATGCTGTAGGCGAGAGAATGAATGACCACTCAGCTCTTGCACAGTCTGTTTGACTGGCATCCCATGATGCTGTCAAAGAAAAGGATGTCCTAGTGCCAGGCTGCATTACTGCCAATATTGTTAAGAAGAATAAGATTTTTTTTTCCCAACGAGGGCAGCAATGAGGTTTATCTGTCTAAGCTTTAGAAAAGCACAGGAATATTACAGGAAATGGAGTAAGGTACCTCTGTGATTCCCACTGTGCTGGAGTGACTCTGAATCCTGTGTAGAGCTGAGCTGTTTGGACTGGGGATCAGGAGGAAAAAAACTCAAGGTGTCCCAGTGTGGTGGGTTAAAATTACCCCCGAAATAAAACCGCCAGACTGGCTCAGAAGGTTTGGAAGCAAAATGAAGCTGTTATTTAAATACAAGCTAAATTCTAAAAGCATAAGATACAATGTGTATGTACAAAATATATTTACATATACTTACAATTATTTGCAATTCAGAAATAACACCAAAAAAACCCAAAAACTAACCCTTTGGACAAACCCAAAAGTGGCTAGCAGCCTCCCTTCCCCCTTCTTCCCTTCTTGGTACCTCACAGACACAATAAGCCAGCAGAAGGTCAAGAAAGAGATAAGAGAGCAATGTGAAACAGGATGACAGAGAGAAGAAGCAGAATAAGCAAAGAACAGTTTGTGCAACAAGTTATATACTAAACCAAAAAAATTAATGGGATGATAGAGAGTTATCACTGGTTTTCTTTCATNTTTTTTTTTTTTTCTATTTTACATCTTTGGAATTTTCCTACTCTCTATTTATAATTTAGAACCAGGATAGAGGGTTAGTTTTAAACTACTATACTCAGCGAAGGTGCATACAGCTGTAGTTCTTCCTTTGAAAATCAGTGAAAATGCTCAGTGAGTAAGTGACTTAAAATTGATGTTTTCCAAATGGAAAATTTCATTTGTGGAGGATACAGGATTTCTGAGATGACATGATTGACTGGACCAAAAACAAAAGGAAATATCTTGGTTTCCTCTTTTTCTTTCAGTCCAGCTTTGCTGAAATTAACAACTGCTTGGATCAATGCATCACTCTGTGGGAAGTGAATGTCTTCAACTCTTAGACTCTTTCATGTTGACCACCCCTGTTGAATCACTTCCCCCACAGGTGTTCTGGGTTGGATTTGGACCTCAACAAATTGGAATTTACCACCCAGAGTAAATTACCAAGCAAGCTCAGAACTTGGAAGGAAAATGAAAGTTATATTTGCAGAAATAAGCTAAAATCTTAAAAGTATAAAATACAATGAAAATGTACAAAATATATTGACATATATTTACAATTCATAAACAACACAAGGATCCCCCTGTACTGATTCACACACTCCTGAACAAGGGAAAAGTGCATAGCCCTTCCCACTCCAGACCCCTCATACAAGGGAGAAAGAGAGAAAACAAGGAGAAAGAGAAAAAAACAGAGATAAAGCCTGGCTGCTACTTAGCCATAACAAGAGTCTCAGCCAAGGTCAGCGAAGCCATGCAAAAGCACTAGCCAGCAGCAGCCAGAGTGAAAAAGAGAAAAGGACAAAGAGCAGTTTGTACAGCAAACTGTATCCTAAATCAGCAATTCAATGGAATGATACAGACACATCTATTATTGTTCTTCTGTACCCAATCCCTTTCTTCATTTACCTTTTACTCAAATATCTTCAGAAAGTTCTTATTCTTGCTTAAAATTAAGAACTAGGCTAGAGTACCAGCTTCAAACCATCACAACAGGGCACATGGTTCCCTGCTTAGCATTAATGCTACAGAGATTCTGAGAAATGCAGGTTAGTCCAGCCCAAGTGCTGAAGGACATGAGGCATCCAAAATACAATCTTAACAGGCATTGCATAGTGCAAGTAGATCATGACCAGTGTCAAATCAACTTGAAATGTTTTGTAGAAGCCAAAATGCATGAAGAGATTTCCCTATTTCTATGAAAAGGAAGTATGTGGGAGGGAATAAAAAAGAGGATGTTTTTGATTCAACGTGAGCAGACAACAAACATGGAAATATTGGCTGATATTGCAAAGCAGAAATGCCAGTTCCTGAGAAGCTGTAAGAAACTACTTTTACTGAAATTTGTAGCTGTACTTGAATTGTTGGAGGTGGATGGTGTACCAACTCCTCCTTGTCAATCCAGGGTATTAATTAAGCAGCAGGAGGTACAGAACATACAGCCTGTTTACAGCTCACATTTCAAATTGTTTATTTTGTGGAGACAGGAATAAGTACCCATCAGGCTGATTGCCAGAAGGTTTAACTCCAAAATTCCTTCACTGTGATACTTGTGTATGATAAACTGCCTATACAATGGCATCAGCGGTACAAGATTCAAACCCAGATGTTTTCTGTCTGACACGAGGGAGACAATTCAATTCCACACATGGACAAGCTCAAACTCTGTCACTTTGTTCTTTCCAACAAGAAATACTGATTTGTGCTGTTACCGTTTTCCCAAATGGCATTCTTTGTTTTCCCAGAATGCTTGTATGATCTTGAGGAAGTCATGGTTTCTGTTTTCCCCAGATTGATAAGAGGCAATAGTGTCTTGGGTTTGCAATTGTATGGGATGATGGGAAACATTTAGGCATATTCAGAAAGAGGGTATGGCATGGACATATATATGGAGAAGTGATAGCCTTGTTTTCAAGCATCCATGAAAACACAAATTATTAACTGAGTGTACAGAAGAAGAAGAAAAAAAGATTATCTGCAAAGCTGGGTGAGACGGTACTGGGTGAACCCTAACCTGATAAGCTCGGCAAAATAGTTTCCATTTGACCAGTTTGGATGACAGTGTCGTCTTCCTTAATGAAGGCAGCACAATAATTGTATGACATTTGTGCTTGTTGGAGGTTAATTGGAATATTTTAATGAGAAAAATTAGATTATAGGGCTGTGAAAAGAAAACAATGGTGATGTCCACTTGTAGGTTTACTGAGATGTACTAAAGCAAGGACACAAACAAGACAGCCGGTTGCTGTCTGTCTGCAGAGTCTAAGCTCTCTCTCTCCTTGGCTTCTAGCTGGATCTGTGTAACCCAACTAATAAATTCTGGCCAATCTTCCCTGTTTACCTTGCACATAAGATAGATTCTGGGATAAGATTAGAGGGTGGGCAGAAGGGAGAAGGGTGGTTGGGAACCCCTTTTGGGGACTCTGATTTCTGGGAGGGGTATTGTGCTCCTGTATTACTTTTAACTTGTATATTTCTGTATATAGCTGTAAATATTTGTAATATATTGTCAATATCTGCTTGTATATTGTGCTAAGCTGTCCTTAACTTCCAGCTGGCTGAATCTAGTCTGGGTCAATTGAAATGTGTGGTGGGCGGGTAACTCCCGGATCATCACAATATTGAATATCGTGCAAGATATGTTTCTATTTATTCAACCTGACTTTGACCAACATCTTCCAGCACTATTTGTGTTTTGGGGTTTTTTGGGTAGGTCCTTTTTGGTTTGGTTTTTTAGTTTTGGGTTTTTTTTCCCCCAAATTTGGCAGTTCTCCCATGCACTGAAAAAAAAAGGTTCATGGAGAATTTACTTTCAATAATTAAAGCTGTGTCACTTCATTACTGTTAAAATGAAAAATAGCATTCTGGATGCTAAAACTGTTGCATCTGGAGAATTTTGAAAGAAAGTGGTTTGAGTGTTTTGTGGGTTTTTTAAAATGAAAATTTGGTAACATGAAATATGTTAATTTTTTATTTTTTTTAATAATAAATTGGTAAAAGCCCAACTCAAATGACTCTCTTTACTTGGGGTAGAATTCAGAATCTGTGGATAATTATTATGAATAAAAAAATACAAAAAAGATATATAAATTTTTACTTGATCTATAGCAATATTTTTTCTGACCTTTCCGGTAAACCAATGAATAAAAGATCTGCTTTCATTCTGATCTATCAATGATCTGTACAGAGTTACATGTTGATAACTGTAGATCAAAAATCAAAGCAAATAGTGAACAGAGGACTTCTCAGTGTTACATATGAAAAGCAGCTCACAGAAAGAAGATTACCTGAACATGAGCTTAAACAAGAACTTTATTTTACCTGTGCTGTACCAAGAACAAGGAATGGGTTTTCAAAATGCTGTACATCAAGTTCCTTCTTTATGTAAAATAAAACTTCCCTGTCTAGATTAAAGATATGGGTTCCACATCCTGAGTCCCTATATTTGATGACAAACACCTGTGGATAAGGCAGCCCCAAATTTATCATTATTTATTGCAGTGACTGAAGGTGAAATTTTAGTCTTGCATTTTACCCACTGCACCTCTGAAGTCCTTACCCTGCAACATATAAGAGCGGTTGCCCTGGGAACACTGTGAGCATTTTTTCCAATACAATGCAAATGAGTCCCTTTGAGAATTTGATGTTTCCTAAGAGGCATGTTGCCTAGAAATAATTTGTTTCATGGAATCACAGAATAGTTTCGATCGAAGATCATTTGCCTGTGGGCAGGGACACTTTCCACTAAATCAAGTGGCCAAAATGGCCTTAAACGTTTCCAGGAGGCAGTATCCACAATCTCTCTAGAGAACCTGTTTCAGTGTCTCAGCACCCTCACATTGAGGAACTTATATGTTATCTAAATCTAATGTCTTACAGTTTAAAGTCATTGCTGCTTATCTTTTTCACTACATGCCCTTGTAAAAAGTCCCTCTCCATCTTTCTAGTAGACCATCTTGTTTCAACAGCTCCATGTTGCTGCCCATGGCACAGGGGTTGGAACTAGACAATATTTAAGGTCCCTTTTAACTTAATCCATTGTATGATTATATGAACACCTTCAAGTCCTTCTCTGCAGGGCTGCTTTCAATCCGCTTATCACCCAGTCTGTATTTGTAACTGAAATTGCTTTGACCCATGTGCAGGATCTTGAATTTAGCCATGTTGAACTTCGTGAGGTTTGCATAGGCCCACCTCTAAAGCTTGTCCAGGTCCCTCTGAATGTCATCCCGTCTCTCAGGTGGATCAGTTGGTACTGATCCCAGTACCAACTCCTGGAGAACACCACTCATCACTAGTTTCTAGGCCAACACCTTAGTCAAGCCAGGATTTCTTGCTGAAGAAGATTGATCAACTAGAAGTATAAGTAGAGTAGCTAGTTTCTAATAAGCAACAGAAGTGGGATAGGAACATAACACTTTTGCATGATACCATCCTAACTTGAACACTGAAGGCACCAAATAGCAATGGGCTTTCAAAGTTTTGCTTGTTTTAAAGGCAATCTCTCTGTTACATTTGGCTTCTCAAAATGCATAGGTAGAATGGAGAATTCACAGAGTGAATGCTGAAGTGAGCTGGACTGAGAATGAGGAAAAAAAAAAATGTGCTTACATTGCTGAAACTTTTGAGAACAAAATACGACATTGGAGCTTGGTCAAATAATGGTGTTTTTGTTGCCCACCCAATGCTCCGCAAACTTAGCCTGAAAACTGCTCTGGGACCAGTAACTCAACCTCTATCCAATCTATCAGAAGAGGATATGTTGTCCTTGCCTACAATCACATCTCTACTGTAAGCATCAGCACAGTGAAGACTGGAAGTGGTCAGCTATAAGATGGCTATTTCATTGCTAACAGACAGAGGCCCAACTGCTGTTCCAGTCAGTGGAAATTTTCCCTTATTACACAACAGGATCTGTACTGAGTCTACATTTTAGCTTTTATTTTGGCATTCATTCAGTACCTGATAATGACCAGTGTAAAATCTTTCAAGTCATTAACGGACCACTGCAGGGGAGAAACATCTTTACAATTCCAGATAATCGTGACCTTCTTATGCTAAGATCAAGATCTTATTTAACTGAGATTTGAAGCTCTTTTCACAGAAATGGCTAGGCAATTACTCCCTGGCTCCAGTCTTTTCTGTATAGAGGGAACTTTGGCTTTCTGAAGTACCAATTAAAAAGCCACACAACTCTCACTTTGAATTGCTTCATTGCTCCTGTTAATTGTCTCATTTGAGTCTCTGCCAAAGTGAAAGTACCTTGTTACAGAGTTGTGAACCTGCAATCAACTTTGAAAACTTCTACTTTACAAGTCCAATCTCATGCATTTTTATTTCTTACTTTTTTTTTTTTTTACTTTAAATGGGGGGGGGGGGGGGGGGAATAGAAAAAGTGTATTAGGTGTTTCCTAAATCAAACTCTTTAATAAAATGTTCATCTAAGCCATTATAGATTCTGAAAAGCAGTTATAGACAGCTGAAATTTTCCCGTGGTTTACTGTCAAATATACAAGAGAGTGTTTGGAAAGTCTGTAAGCACTGTAATCATGGATAAAATATATTCTGTAACGAGACTCTGAATTTGCAGTAATTATGTACCATTTAGTTAATCTGCCTACATTATTTATGAAGAGTGTTTTGTAGCTAAATACTTGAAGAGTTGACAGGGTAATGTTCAACAGCTACTTGGAGCAGAAGTGATGGAGAGGCAGTAAAAGAAATTTCAATTTTAAATTACTGTCTTTGTGTTCATTTCCCTGTTTGGTTTTAAGTGAAAGACATAGTAGGAGATCTTTTTATCAAAAAAAAAAACAAACAAAAGGAAGATAAAAACGAAAAGCTCTCTATATATGTGTATGCATAACTGCTGTATGTATCTGTATGCCAATGCTTATTCTACAATGTGAGATAAACAGCTTGTTGGGTGTTTTTGAGAGACCTCAGCTTTTCAACACTCAGTTCCACAGATTATTTTTTTCCACTAATTTTGCATTTTCAAGAGGATTAAACCTAGATAGTGTGGCTTTCATGAGATATTGTGGCTGTAACACGTTTCTTGACCATGTTGCATAACCTAGGTGGATACACATGTGCACTGATCTCTCAAAGGCAGAACAGGAAAGACCACTGTCAGCACAAGCTGCTTTAGCTGTTTCCCTTGTCCTTTTCCTGCTGCCATGAAAGAAGGGAAGTGGGACAAAACACTTCTCTGCAAAGACACCTTTAATGTGGGGTAAATGGTGCCCTTCATAACAAGTAGGAAGGAGAGATGGTTCCCAGATGGAAAGGACAATGCGGGTAAAAAAGGAGAAAGTGTTACATGTACAGATGCTATCTTTAAACATAGGTGTGACCAATCAAAAGTCCTGCAAGTAGATATTTTCCCTGGCTTCACAGGAAATGCTGTTGTACAACGTTTCTGAAGCTCTTGTGTGTGTGTGTGCGTGTGGGCAAGGGGTGGATGACTGCGTTTTTTACATATTCTTCCAAAGCGCAGATGTTGCCACCAGCTGGGACAGGTTCTTAAACTATTTCCCCTTGTTCTTTTCCAGCTCCTAAACTCTGAGATTAACTGGCATTAGCACAAATTCCCAGCTCCCTCTGGGATTTCCTCCGTGAATAAAAGCTGCTTTATTTGCCCATGTGTGCTGTCAGTACAGCATGTACAAAATTCATTCTTTGTTTATAACCCCATGAGACATAACATGCAAATGCTGTTCCTTCAAAACCAAATTAATGCCGTTCATTATAAGGTGGGTGGTGACTCACCCCCAGATAACAAGCCTGTTGAACCCAGGTAATAACCCATGCAAGTTGGTGGTGTGAGAATTTTTTTTCATAAACTGAGGATGAGCAGATTCACTCTCCCAGAAGGGAACAGTCAGTCAGTCTTATCAAGTCTCCCTGAGCATGTAAATGCATGATTTCTGTGACAGATTCACTGACAGTCATGGTACAGTGGATGCCTGTGGATGCACTGTTATGAACAATGCTTCATTTGAATCAGATCTCAGTGCTGTTTGGTTTATTTACTGCTTTGGATCAAGGGGATTAAACTTGTAGTAAAGTCCATATGTGTAGATTTGGATGAAGTTCCTCTTGAGACTGTAAACATCTACTGTTAGAGCTGCTGCCCAGATACAGCTTTACAACCTCTCACCTGTACCGTGGCAGTAGCTCAAGCTAGTGTAGTATGTGCCACGAGTAATCAACAAAAAGAGGGAACAGAGTCTAGGGGAAGCCACCTCTACAGGTGACAATCTGCACCATGATGAATTTGAAGAGGTTCTAGCAGCCAACCCTGGTATGAAAGTTGGTTTTGATAGAAAAGCTTCACAGGCTTTATCCATTTATTATTTACTTCCTGGAGCCAGAGGATTGATTACATGACAGAATCCCAGGTTTGGTCAGGCATCTACACAGGACAAGCATTAGGCAGAGCAGGAATTCTACTTTTCCTCTTCTGATTGCCTGTACAGTGCTGTGGGACGTCTTGTAGCTCACTTTCTACATTCATAACACTGAGTTTACCTTTATTCCCCCACACCCCCCAGTCAAATAATATGAGACTTGCTGATAAATATATATACATGTATGTGTTTATGGAAGCAAATAAAGGCTTGAAATATAATAGATATGAAGAACACAGAGGTCTGCCAGGCTCTAAAGAAAGCCTGACACAAAAGCTGCTTTCTCTGTCTTGTCAACAAATTAACCCTGGAATCCATCAAGGCAATACTGCTGTAACAAGATAGAGCAGAATGAACACATCCAGATAATGTCTGACTGAGAAGGGTGTGAGTCTGCCACTATCATCCCTAAAAAGTGCCAGAGGAAAATGACTGTGGTGCCTCATAGAATGCTCTGCTGCTATGTACCCTTCTTGAAGGGGACCTTGATATTTTTATTCTTATGCTGGGATGTCAAACCAAGGAAGTAATTTTTACCTACCCAAAAAGTGAACAGAGAGGAGTCTCACTTTGCACTCTCTCCTCCACTTCTTTAGATCACTCTGAGATGCATCTACATCTTTCTATGAATGATCCATACATACAGAGCAGGGACACTGAAATATAGAAAAGGGACAAGGACTCTATCCCAAATTAATTCTGAGCTAGGCCTTGCCTTGCAGACACTGAAGTACTCCTGCTTTCCATTTCTCAGTGGATAGCCTAGCTTAAGCTCAAGAGTAATGAAAGAGTGTGAGGTGGAAGGAAGCAGTTACAGGAAAAAAGAGTGGTAGTCAGCTTCAGTGAGAAGGGAAGGTGGAGTGGCAGAGAAACATCTGGGTCCAGCTCTGGTGCAGCTGTTGCCATATGTTGCAAATATCCAGTTGCACTTGAAATTGTTGCTTAAGTCAGAAGTAGTTCAGCTAGTTTTAACCTTCCTAGATGAGGACAGTGTTAGCATAGCTGCAAAAGGACAGAGCTCAGCATTCGCCTTACAATTCACATGGGTAGTTAGGGAGCATTCAAGCAGTCCTTGGTTTTGCTGTCAGTTTTGTTTTTAAACCATCTTGAAGGTGCCTTCCCTTTGCAATGTGGACACATGGAAAAGGTTACTTTAGCTAATAAAAAAACCCCACATCCAAGACATTACTGGCTGGTTCCCTCCAGCTTCTTGCCATCTATGTCTCTGGTCTGCCTTGGCTCAGCTGAGCTTCAGTAAATACAGAGACTTCTCTAACAGAGGAGAGATGGAGGAGCCTTGAAAACTGAAGGACCTTCTCTGGACTTCCTTTGCTTGCACAGTTATACACTGACTGTTATAATGGTAAGGAAAACAAATTTCCTTTAAAACTTACAGCATTAAACTCGTAGTGGTCTGGCATCTCAGAGGTTGAATTTTTTTACTTTTTCCTTTCTGTTTTTGGTATTCAAGTTAAGCAGGATATTAGGATACAGCAGGCTCCTGACCAGGAGGCCATCCTCTCAGGAACAATTGACTTTTACAATAGGAGTCAACAGATACTTTGAAAAATGGTTCCTATCTGACTCGCTCTGTGATTTTATTGAAGTGTTTGGATTAAAAAAAAAAAAAAAAGCTTGGAAAGATCAATGACATGAGAAAGCAGTTTAGTAAAAAGGAACTGACAGGTTTCCATCTGCTAAGCAGGCCTTTTATCCTGATTGCAAAGAGCTACACACAGTTATTGACACTTGCTGATGAGCCATAACTTCTTACACTGTGGCACTAACTCACTGCTTCTGATAATGTAGCTGTACTCTCAGACCAGCTGTAGAACAAAGTCTGTCCCTGACTTGTTATGAGGCTAAATAAAGAGGTGATTGGTAAATGCGCAGATGCTAACATGACAAGAATGAATTTTTATGCTGGTCTCTGAAATCTGAACAATGCTAACACACAACATATAGAATCTGGTCTGAAATATTTCTTTTCTTCAGCAATTGCTGTATTCTGTCCTAAAGGAAACCCCCAAATGTAAGTATTACCCATGGATTATTTTTTCTAAACACTTTCAAATCTCTTAACTTTTCAATTCCAAAATTTCATGTTAATGTATAATTTTTAAGTAATTAAATATTATTTGCATAGTCTAGTAAAATGAATTTGTGACTACAGTATGAAGATAAGATAAAATATTTTTTGCTTTTTAAAGTGAAACATCTTCAAATTATTTAAAATGGGAGTACAAAATAAATTTTATTTATTCAAATTTTATCGTATGGAATGTTTCATATTCAGAAATGTACATTTAATCTAAGTTTCACATCAAGTGAACACCCATCCTTAAAAATAGTGGAGAAAGAGGAAAACAATTAACTCCAGATATTTGTTTGTTTGGCTGATGGGTTAGTTTTGTTTTGGGTTTTTTTGGCTGTCATTGATTTTCTTCAACCGAAACTAAAGAGAACTCTGATTTTTTTCAAAGAAAGGAGGAATAAACTTACTAGCTTTAGTTCTCTGGAACATTTATGTCCTGAGTGTGGCTTGGACTCCCCTCTGGACTCCAGAAAGAGATTAGATATGCCTCATTTTATAAGCCAAACAGATCAGAGACACTTATACAGTGATTCTGCATGTTATACAAGGAGTTTCTTGGAGAGGCTAATGGCTTTTCAACAATAAAATGTGAGGAAGCTAAATTGAGGCCATTACATATCTACACTGTGAGAGTTCTGATGCACAAAACTCATAACAACATGGAGGTTACTGAAACTTTTTTCCTCTGAACACGACTGTGGTATGTTAGGATGGAAACTGAATGCATACATAGGAGAAGTGTCAGAGATATCACAGGCCACTGAGCTGTTGCTTTCCTTTTGTTCCTTTTAAATCCCCATGCTTATTCCAGATATGAAAATCTAATGAGCAGTGAAAAATAAAGAGCTTTGTTTGTCCTTCTATTTTTTTTTCTACCTCAAAGGGATTCTATTTAAGAATGAGATTTAGGAATACTGCTTCAAAGTCCTTTCACCAAAGGGCTTTAACCAGGGTTATGACAGGTACTAGGATAACTTTTAACCCAGACAAATAGATTTAAAAAAAAAAAAAAAAGATTTTAAAATTCAACTTTGTTCTGCAGGTGGACATAAGCAGTTTGGCATTTCAAACTGGAATCCCAGTTTGTCTGTGGAACTCAGGGTTTAAAAAACTGCAAGTATTTTTTCCTTGCTTTTGTAAAAGTGCTTAACAAAAACAAGAGGCACAGTCTCAGAGTACAGTAATTGAGTACAACAATCCATTTAGGGAGTGGAGAAGAAAGAAAACAAGAAACACGCTTTCTAAGGAGCAGATTTCTCGGCTTTCTCCCATCTAAAGCTACTTGAGAGATCTCACCATTGTTTTATTTCTGCATGAGAAATAAATCTAAAACTTCAATGAAAATAATTTTAATAAATACCCGTTCCCAAACTAAGAAGATTGGGGTCTGGGTGAATTTCAGGGTCCTTGGAACCATCCAAGACGTCTTCTCCAAGTCTTAAGAATATTTCTGTCAACAGTGACACCGATGAGCACATCTTCAAAACCTGGTTTTATTCCAGCAAAACAACATTTTGAGTTTATACTCCAGAAAGCCTTGTAGCTGATCCTTTCTATGTAAGCTGTGTGCAGTTTCAACTGCCTTGGTTATGAGTCCAGCATACTAAACTACCTCTTTACTGCCATGAAGGATTAAGTTCTTTATTAGGAAACTACTTTGGATTCCATTCAAGTAGAACATGTTCATGGGCAATTTTAAGCTACGGGTAGACATCTTATCTCCCTCTCAATGTGGATCACTTTCAAATGCTTGGATCAACTAAGGCCAGAAAGTTCAGCATTTTGAAGGATCGAGTCAAGAAATTGCTTATAGAACTGCAGAAACTGGCTGGAATCCTCTGGCTTGTGTTCTGCAGTCCAGGTAATAATAGGACATTCCTATCCTAAAATCTAGAAATGGATGATCTTACATAGACTATTAATACACATCCATACTTTGGACAAAAGCTCAAAGTAGCAAAAATCAAAGAATTGAATTTGCTGCCTGCCCATCAATACTTGATTCCTTCATCTGTTTTGCATCTTGCAATCCTTGCCTTTTTCACCAAAATTAAGAATAGACTTATATGAACTCCTGTACACTTTTGATTATCATTATAGATATTAGTCCTAGAGGAGAAAATGTTGCTGACTGGTAACATTTTTGTATGCTGAGCTGTTCCACTATTTGACTTTGCAACCAGTGTTGCTTACTAGCTAGGAAAGCAAATGTTAAATATGTTTTTGTCCCACTGCAAATTCCTCCCTAGCTTTTTGATAGTTCTTGATATTGGTTTTAACATAAAGTCTGAGATTTGGAACTAAACCAAGTGCAGATAACATTTTTTAGGAAACTAAAGAGTTACTCAAAGGACAAAGATATTCAAAACACTGAGGGATAAAGAAAGAAAGCTTAATAGATTTCTTTCACTGCTTTCTTTGAGGGAAAGGGGGGGTCTCTCTATCTTGTCTGTCTGACAGTTCCCACTGCTCCTCTCACTGATGTTACTGAATATGGTAGTTAATATTAACCACATTTGACTGAAAAGTCTCAAGGAGAAATCTCAAGATAAGTGGCCATGTAAATGTAAGACAGAGATTCTTCCACAATACCTTGCTGTGCTAAAGGTGGGAATGTTGGCCAGCATGTTTTAGAAGCATGAAGAAGAAGAAGAGACAAGAGAAAAGCTAAGCCTTACATATATCCCAAAAGGTAGGAAGATCTGTGGTCTCAAGTCTTCAAAGAATCTATGTCCACCACCTGTCACAAGAGATGAGGCTGTATTTACTTCACTGTCTTCATCACAGTTGGTCTTACCTTTTAAATGGGATCTCTAAATGTGCAATTGGTTTTCCTCTATTTTATTTATGTTGATAGTGGAAAAGGTGAGTCTGTCTTCTCTAAAAACTCTGGTGGTTATCACAGCCTCAGTCCTCCTCACATCTCTATAACTGACTGATAATACTTAAGACTTCAAGTACATTTGAATAATAATGGCCTACATTTTTCTAAAGATCTTTCTAAGTAGATACATGACCTTCATTGTCCAAGTACCCCAAAGCGCATGAAACGTACTAATTAACTAAATCTCATAATTGCTAAGTAAAATGAGCATCAGGCTGACACTTGATTACTATTTCTAATTATATCTGGGATGCCCGAGGTACAACAGCATATAAGGAAAGTTCAAAATCTATTACAAGTATAAAGATTAATCTCACTTTCCCAAAGGCAGAGCTGTGGAAAAAAAAACCCCAAACATCTGGATTCTTGCCTCATGCTTCCTGACTCAATCCATACACATAATTCCTTTGTTTAACTGTTTGCCCATTAAATCCCTGATTCAGCAATGTCCTTTAGCACAAATTTAATGTGAAGTCCACAAATAATTCAATTAACTCTGTGTTGCATTTAATATACTTTGAGGTAGGCAAATACTTCTGTAGAAGACCTGGTTGAATGAAGCAATTAAGGATGTATCTCAGGCCTGTTGTTAACAAATCCTTTGATGAAGGTATTGTGCTGTTTTCTGCAAACCAGTCTTTTAATCTCCCTGCAATCCTTCTGGTGCTTTAAATCCTTTAGAATAAGTTGCTTTAGAATAAATGACAATTCAGTGCAATGCTTAAACATTGACATCTTTTTAGCACACATATAACTTCATCCCAAATAAATAGATCATGTTAGACAGGGCAGGACAATGTGTCCACTAAATATATACATAAGCACTGTTCCATAGAAATGAAGGAAAAAGCAAGCTTATTCTTTCAGTAGATATTTTCTGAAGCTTTTCATGTACACCACATCTTCTGAGGCTGTGGTTTTATTCTCATGTAGTTTTCAAAGATCCAGAATACTGCTTCTTTTCAGGCTTTGCCATCATGCTGCTCAGATGAAACATTGACTGGAAACTGCCAACATCTGGATTAAAAGGCAGATACAGTTCTACAGCCTGAATGGCATAACAATTGTTCCATTCATATGCAGAAAGAGTTTGCATGTTAAAGACCAAACATGAGTCATGAAATCGCAGCACAATAAACACTCTCAAATCACAAGGAACTGAGAACTGAGATTACAGGAGAATGCTTGAAAAAACACCTGCTGGATACCAAATTAGACAAAGCTGTTGACTTTCTGGTCACTGAGCCTTCTCTCTAACCGTGAGCAGTACCAGATCATCAGAAAGATGATCTTTCAGAAAGAGCAGAAAAAGACTAGGTCACCATGAGTTTGTACCACTTGACTTACTGACTTATTTTTTGAACAAACAGAAACCTGAGAGACAATTTTCTACAGTTCGTCACTTGTGAATTAGCAGTGAGATCACCTTCCTCCTGTCAAACTTGAATGGAATTGTTTAGCCCATTAGAAAGTTATTAGAATGAAAAACCAAGGTAGAAGGATGTGAATCTTGCATATGGATGTGCAACTCTGTGTGTATGCACACTTTGTACAAGACACACAAAAATACTTTTGATTCCTCAATTCCCTACTAGAACTCTATGTTGAGAGAAAGGTGGAATGTATGTAGAAGATACTATAGCTGAATTTTCCACTCTTGGCTATATAAGAGGACTATTCCTTCTGTACTTCATGGAGTATTTGGAATGCTTGGGGCTCTCCCTGCCAGGCATCTGGAGCCTGGTAATGTTATTTCCCTGAATTAGTTCCCTTGATGGTTCCTCCTCTCTGAAACTTCAGTTACATCCAACAGAGCTAAATAGGCAGGAAACTTAGAGATCTGCATTATGCACAAAGATCCTGCTAGAACCCAATCAAAGGAAAAAAACAGTCTCATTTTGTGTATGTCTGACCTGAGTGGAATTTTTGCCCTGAAGAATCAGTGTGGGTCCCCCAAAGGGAATCTGCACAAGTGCCCATGTGTGAGGACAGCGCTTGCAGACTGCTGAATCTCAGCCAAGGGAGCTGCATTTTGATCCTGGGAGGAGTATGCAGAAGCAAGATAAAAGTGCTTCTTATGTACAGTGCTGTCCTACACATTTCTATTGTCTCAGTCTGGCAAGTACCACTTTGGACTTTAACAACAAATGGTAGGAGCACTAGACACATTATCCTTGTTAATCTTAATTCCTCCATCCTAATCTTGCTGCTCTATAAAAAGGTGGCTGCTACATGTGGGCTTGACCAAGACCTCACTCATCATTAGGATGAAGTAAGGAGGATTATGTGTGAGGAATAAATTGGCACCATAGAGACAAGAGGCTTTATAAAAGAAGAGTTGGCTTCTAAACTCTGCCAAAAAATTGCTGATTATGTTCCACCAGACGGGCCATTAAAACAGTGCCAGAGGCCTTTAGCTCTTCATGAAAAGAAAACAAAGCAAAATGGGTTTTGCACTTAGAAGCAGCCATCTCTTCCTGTCAAAAAAACAGCGTTATTCCCCTTTCACAGCTTCTAGGAGACAATCTGTGACTGAGAAGACAGGAAGTCTGGCCTCACCAGGTTGACTGGCAAAGCTCAGACAGCATGAAATCATGGGGCAGTGTCTGCTACTCTTTGTGTGCATGAGGTTGCTACTTAGCCAGATCTGGAGATAAATCAATTCCATAACTTATCCTAACCATGGTCCTAATTAGTTGCATATGTATAATCAGCATGCTCACAGCCATCTCATTAGGGAATAGTGGGCTGACAGACAGAAATTTGTTACTCTGCATCTGCTGCCAGATTTGGAAAGTCTGAAGTTTCTGAAACTGAATTAAAGCAACAAAACCCAACCAAATTTGCCAGCTGAATGTCCCTTGTGAGCATATGGCTGGCAAAAACCTTTGAAGAAGAAAGACTCTTCTGACAGTAGAACAATAAAAGTTCACAGGTGTGGTGAAGTTATTTCTGAAACGAGAAGTAGAGAGCTTTCTCTCCTTTTCTGTGGTTTATATTATAAAAGACAAAGATGGAAAGAACTCACTGTTTTAACACTTGTTACTATGCAGATAAAGCCTGCATCGGGAAGGGCCACATTTTTGTATTCAAATCCCATATTTGTCTTGATCAAATTTGTATATTGAAAATAGAAGGCATAGGGGGCTGTAAATCATTGCTCATGCATGTTAGAAATTGTTGAGTTTGTAGCTTACGGTGATAATTTTCTTTTGTATCATGATTTTCATCTGAAAATGCAATCTTTTACTCAACTACTAAAAGAAGCCTGAATTGCTAACAAAGGAGGATGTACATATACACTGGCTAGCCCACAAGTGTCTCAAGACTGGGGGGGTGGTCTTAATTTATGTAGGTTTTATTACATATTTTTATTCAGCATAGAAAAAAATATAGCTTTGTTTAGAGTCACAAGAAGTTTTAATCATGTGCCTTACAAAGTTTAGCTTTGTTGGATTACAACATTAATATAGTTTTCAGCTCATGTGGTTTTGGGTGTTGTGTTTTTTTTTTTCTCTTTCATTTCTTTGCTGCATGTTGAAAGAAAGATGTTAGCATTTTATGGGCTCACTTATATTTGATTTTCCATAATTATGGGCTACTTTGTGCTATTTTTCCTGGTGATAAACTGTTTGATGATGTGTGGCCTTTTTTCCTCCTCTCTTTATCTCAACTGGATATTTTACACATATTGGTGGTTATTATTAGGGGGAAAAAATTCATAGAGGAAGATTCATCAAAATAACTATTAATCTTTCCAATAAATCTTAAAGTCGTTAAAACCTAGCTGTAAAAGTTGGAACTGTGAGTAAGGAAAAAAGCTAGAAAAAAACTCCCATCACTGTAAGCAGCGACATTATTCACTGGTGATAGGATTCCGTAGCACCTGTTCCAGTCTGAGGGAATTTAACTAATTTTAGCAACATGGTTTTATTGGTTCTATAACAAAACCTGAGTGGAAAAAATCTGGTTTTCTTCTTAAACCAGCCAGCAAACAGGTGTAGTTTTGAAAAAGTTTTATGAAAAAGGGTAACTTTCTGGAAGTTTAGTTAGTAGGGAAAATAATATATTGTTATATTTTCATTCTTTTCACTGAAAATCTAAAGTTGGAAAGCAATATTTTTCCCTAGAGAAATTTACTTTGAGTCAAAAAGTATTTTCTTTTAAAAATGTTTATTATTCTATGGCAGAAATCAATTGATTAGTTAATCTCTGAGCTTTCCCTTTGGGAAATGAAATGCTGTGAGCATGATCTCTACAAAATTCTGGGACAAAATACTTCAAGGAGACATGTTGAAATATGAGGACAATCTTTTTTTGGATGGCTTGCTGTGATAGGACAAGAGGTAATGGTTTTAAACTAAAAGAGGGCAGGTTTAGATAGATATAAAGAAGTTTTTACAAAGAGGGTGGTGAAACTCTGGCACAGGTTGCCCGAAGCAGTCATTCACTGGAGGTCAGACTGAATGGGGCTTTGAGTGTTCTGACTACAGGAGATTTGGACTAAGTGACCTTTAAATGTTCCTTCCAACCCAGCCATTCTATAATTCTATGAAAATCTGTTATGTTGCCACAGAAAGGCTTTTTTTTTTTAAACTGAGATACAGATTTAAGAGTGCTCCAGAGAGAAGATTGATGTTTAAGGAGTGAATAATGCTACTGTTAGAAGGGACTAGAATTTTTTGAATGCTTACTTTCTGAGAACAGATCTAGTTTTATCTTATAGTTGGAAGCAAATTTATCTGTTGGTTGAGTCACTGCAACTGAATTCTTTGTAACCTCACCCTGTGTTAAGATCATCCAACAAGTAATCTCAACTAGAGATCACCAAAAGAAAATACCAGAAGATTGAATTTTGATTACTAAACTTCCTCTGAATTTAAGGTAGACCTTTATGAAAAAAAAAAATTACTTTCCAAAAAATTTTATAGTGAATTAATAGTGAATTTGTAATTGATACCACAGAAATATTGGCAGTAATAAAACACTATCCAAGGCTGTTTAAACCAAACTCTCCAATAACTTCACAGCAGCCTCATTCCAGGACACAATTTCAAAATCATTCTCTGTGTTTACAAGCATTCATTCAGTAATTTTGCTGGCTAAAAAAAATGGTGTTGCTTCTTCTTAGAACCTCCTGGACACAGCAGAATAGAAATACACATCCTGTTAATAACAATAGCAACAGTAAATTGGCCTGATAAGTAGCTGATCCTTCTGAGAGCACTCAACCCAGAAGTAACACTCAATCACATCTTGCAGCTGAAGTGAAGGTTGGTGGGAGTTCATCTCCTGCCTAAGATTGGGAACACTGGAAGTGCAAACTATGCCAAGACACTCAAGTTAATGTGCACGGCTGGCACCGGGAATATACAAGACCTAATCCCTTTCTGTTCTTATTTAAAGAACTTCAATCTGAGCACCTACCTCATTGTCTCAGCCAGCTTCCTGCAGTCCACCAGAGGAGTAGCTCTGGATATGAAGAATGGTAAATTAAATCTCTTTTGTGTGCACTTGTCTGAAACTCCATCTGACTCAAGGGAACTTTTGTCCACTTGGTATATTTCCACAAAATCAGTTTCAGTGAATCAGATTGTTTTCCAATAAAAAACCGCCATGGTAGAGAATCTGATTTTTACACTGCAGGTTTGAAGAATCCAGTCAGCACTATGCTTTTACTCTTCAATATCAAAACATTTTATAAAAAGGGAAGTGGGAAGTCAATGTTTTATTGTTAGAAAGGGGCAAATGGTGATTTAGGAACAGAAAGGTGTTTTGCTGACAGTCAGACGGCAGTGGAGCTAACAGACCAGCACAGGAGTCCTGCCTACCAGTTCATTTGTTCAGCAGAGTTACATGAAATCCTGCATTTCTCTCTCAATTTCTCCATTACGTGAGTAGCCAAGAGAGTTTTGAAAGGTATGTAAACCATTAAAATGTGTCCAGCAGTTTTAGGGAGGTTCTTCTCCCCCTCTACTCTGTCCTAGTGAGACTACACCTTGATTACTGTGTCCACTTTTGGGCTCCCCAGTTCAAGACAGACAGGGATCTGCTGAAGAGTCCAGTGGAGAGCCACGAGGATGACTGGGGGACTTGAACATGTTCCCAACAGAGAGAGATTAAGTCTCCTTCTTTGGAGACTTTCAAAACCCACCTAGATGCATTCCTTTGTGAATTACCCTAGGGGATCCTGCCATAGCAGAGAGGTTGGACTCAGTGATCTCCGGAGGCCACTTCGAACCTCTAAAGTTCTGTGATTCTGTGCAAATATATAGATATCTGCCATTTTTTTTCTCTTGAGAGATTTTTGTTATTTTTGGCTGAGGGAAATTCAGTCTTAGAATAAAACTCTTTCACAGATTGGTTTTCATTCTATTCTAATATTTTGTTTGACAAAATAAACTCAGTCTCCGTGTTACACGATCTGACAAGATGCCTCTTTGGTAATCAACTTTTAAGCTATACTAAAATACCAAAGGACTTAAACAGTTTTTCATTTTCTATAGATAAGGAGCACAACGATGAGCTGAGAGGAAGTGTTTGATGTTTTTCAGTCCATTTCTCAGTCATTAATGAAATCCCCAATGCCCTGACATTTCCAATTACTATACTCATCTGTTACCTCTGCTTTGTTCAGTAGTGCGGATTATTATAAAAAGAAAAGCAAGCTGAAGCAGTTCCTGATTAAGTAATATTGTGCTCACACAGAATGGGGGATGCAGGGAGGAAACAAAAGAGGAAAAAAAACAAATGAGGGATGTTAGGATTACTGATTTAGTTAACTAAAATATTTGATTGTCAGTGCACAGCTTCAGGCAGATTTCCAAAACAAGTCCTGGATGTGAGACATGACATATACCAGTTACTCTAGAAGTTCTGAGACAGATGGTAGCCACGGTTAGACATAACACAGGAGAAGCTGACATCTCGTGTGGCATCCCTTAGTCCTCCCACATCCTTCATAATATGTTCTTCAAACCTTGAATCACAGGAAATAATGTCTTCAAAATTTATAGCAGTGGGGAAACAAATGGGACTTACCTTTTTTGCTGTAGCAAAGATGAATGGACTTTTTAGTATTTTGCTTGAACATCTTTGTCTTGACCTGACAAGTCACCTTTTAGCTCCAACTAAAACAGTCTAAACTGATCTTGAATACTGAGGCCATGCTAAGTGAGTAAAAGAACAGCTCTGTGGTAATTTCTCAACTGCTAGATTTACTTTTCTTTGCTGTCTCCGTACAGGTGGTGGTGTCATATTATGATGAGGGATGAAAAAAAAAATAAAAAGAAAAAAAAGAAACAAGAATTAGAAAACTTATTAACTAAGATTTATATGGCATTAAGAAGCATCGATACATTTGACAGGCTCAATACAAGGTCATCCATTTTTGGCTTACATTCATGAATCAACCCCTTAGCTTCTGGCTCTGAATGTTTGCCTAATAGTAAATTTAGCAGTTCAATTTGAAATAGATTTTTATTTTTTAAAGACTCTTTAAACCACATTCATATCTAAACTGAGAAAGCAAATCCTTCCTTGCAATGAGTAATTGCCTAAGTGATACTACAACAAATATATGCTTGACTTGCAATTCTCAGTCTAATACAATATTGTTGGGAGAACTGCCAATAATGCAAATAATGTAAATTACAATAAGGAGAACCTGTGTGTCATAAACCAGCTTTGGAACAAAGCTACTGAACTCATTTTGCTCAATTCTGGTGATAAATACTTGAGTTCATTATTAAGCTTCACTGGCAACCAACATCAAATCAATGGTGTAATCAAGGGTAAATGCAAAGAATATAGATCACCCATGTTTAATTTGAGCACTGTATAGAGGAGAAAAGAGCTGTTTGGAAACAGCAGGTTGGGAGGTTTACTCACATTTTCATCAACTACTTCACTACTGTTATGGTGAAATTCACCCTTGCAATATTTCTGCATCGCTGCCTAAATGTTAAGTGCAAAGTATGGGCTAGCTATCGAGGTTCTCTTTTCACTGAATAGGATTAAGCATAGGATGGATCAGCCCACAGAGGTTCTTCACCTTACAATTACTTTACAATAGATGCTGCCTTTAACGATGTAAGACTTTGTATCTTGTGGTAAGCCGCATATTGTCAAACTGTTTCTTCTTCTGAAAAGAAAGGATTTTCATACTAATACAATAATACTGGAATAATGGCACTACTCTAAGAACAATGAGAGTCATTGTTTTCAAAATCAACGTTGCATAAATCAGAAGGCGGCAACATTATTCTCAGATTTCAGAAGCCTTCCAATAGGGGTTTGATATCAACTTAGGCAAAGTATTAAGTGTAAAACTCATCAGGAACCCCTGTATATTTACATATAACTTTTACTGTTCTGCACATAAGAAAAAAGATGTCTCCACTCTGAACTGAGGAAATGCTAGCAGGTAAGTAACTTCCCATTCCATACCCTTCCTCCAGTGATCATACAGGTGAGCAGCTACCTGCCTTAATTATCTTTTGATTTAAGAAAGGAGCTTATGTTCTGACTACCCAGTTAGTCTGTTAATGGCAGCATTTTGCTTTACAAGCTTTGAACTTGATGAAGTAAAAATCAGGATGAAAATGAGGAAAATAAGACAATGGCTTTTTCAGGGTTGCTGAATGATTCACTTTGTAAGACACCTTTGGAGGTCACTATTCTAAACTCCTGCTAGAAGCAAGGCTTAAATGTAGAAAAAACAAGGCTGAAAGTTAACAACTTTTTTTTTTTTTTTTAAATTTTTTTTANTTTAAATAGACAATCCAGAGCCTCTTGGGTAGCCTGTTCAAGGACTACCGTCACGGTGGATATTCTTTTCCATACTCACTAAGTAAAATCCCCATTGCTGTAGCTTCTCACTACTGTCCCTTTTTCTTTCTGTGCAGTCTGAAGTCTGTCTTCTGCTGCTGAAAGGAGTGACTGTTCAGCTCTTGTTGAAAGAAATTTTTAGCTCTCAGCTTTTGCTTGTGCAGTTTTGACATATTGTGGCGATTTGGGGGCCCAAGTTCCCTTAAGAAGACCACAGAGACACAGTCCTCCAAAAAGAGACAGACATTCCCAAGGGACAGACCTGGCCAACCCAGGATGTCTAACATTGGTGTTCTGTTTTCTGGTATCATAGCGTATTTACAGCAGTGCATGGCTGCTGTGGGTCTCTTCTCCTCCCTTCACTCCTCTCTTTGGGTGGAGCAGTGTCCCTGCTTGTCTCCTGCTGTGTGTGGCAGAAGGCTCCTGGCCGGCAGGGAATTGTGAGCTGCGTCAGGAGGCCTGCTGAGGCCTTGTAGGCCTGCGCTGGGCAGGGCAGCTGGGGCCTGCTCTCAGGCCTGCCGAGGTTGGGTGGGGTAGAGGATCCCAGGAGGTTTTGGTCTGATAGGCTTGGCCTGGTTTGTGCATGTGTTCATTCCACCTGAATGCCTTCTGTACCTATGGATTCGTAATTAGAATCTCCCTTTAAACTTCCAGTGTGCAGTATTTTCTTTTTTACTCCCCAAACAAGAGAAATATCCATTCTGTCCTCCAGTCTTCAGTAGCTCGTGGTCCTATGCTGTGCCACATACCCATCTCCTTCTCTGGATTAGTATGAATATGTCTATGTGTCACTTGCATGGGTGGCCTCAAACCAGATACTACTTTAGGTGCCAGCTTCGGCAAATACCTAGTAGTAGGAATAATTAATTCACTGAAACTGCTATTTATGCTTTCCTTAATAGAGACTAATATTCAGCCTTCATAGAATAGAATAGAATAGAATAGAATAGAATAGAATAGAATAGAATAGAATAGAATAGAATAGAATAGAATAGAATAGAATAGAATAGAATAGAATGGAATAGAATAGGTCAGGTTGGAAAAGACTTCCAATATCATCCAGTCTAAGTTATCACCCAGCCCTATCCAGTGGCACTAAGTGCCCCATCCAGTCTTTTCTTGAACACCTCCAGGGGTGGAGTTACATGGATGTCTTGCTGAAACATGTTCATTTTGTTGCCCACTAGCTTCTGTGTGCCCTTTTCTGTGGAGCTGCTCATTGTGCAATTAGTGACCCCCTTACAGTGTAGCATGAAATTATCATTTCCTGGGTACAGGACTTCATACTTGAAAGCTTTTAACTTCCTGAAATTCCCATGGGCCTACTTTTCCAGCTTGCAAGAGTCTCTAAACAGCAGCCCTACCTTTCAGGGTATCAACAGCTCCCGCTTCCATTCACCTGTGACTTTGCCAAGGTAGTCAAGGAAGAAACTGAACAGTACTGACACATGACACCTGAGGAACAACACCACTCTCAGCTGGCCGTTGTTTAGACCTCATAATGTTGTATTGCTTGAATAGCCCAGCCAGATTTACACTCACTTTATAGTCCACCTACATAGCCTTTATCTCCCTAGTTTGGATACTAGGAAACAAACTGAGAATAACTATACTTACTTCACAGAATCACAGAATGTTAGGGACTGGAAGGGACCTGGAAAGATCATCCAGTCCAACTTTCCTGCCGGAGCAGGATCACCTATGCCAGATCACACAGGAACGCATCACTGTGGGTTTTGAATATCTCCAGAGAGGGAGGCTCCACAACCCCTGTTCAAGTGTTCTGTCATCCTCACAGGGAAAAGTTCCTCCTCACATTCGAATGAAACTTTCTGTGATTTAGCTTCCACCCATTGCTCCTTGTCCTGTCATTGGGTATTTGTACCACTTGTTTAGCATCAATTACCTTGCCGTAGACAAATTATCATCATCTGGGTATGGAAGAGAGAAGGATGAACATTATTTTCTGTTTTAAAAGTTTACATACAGAGAGCACTTTTCTAGATTATCAGAAGAAACCCACAGTCTTTTGGTGAATAGGTGACAACACCCACAGGTGAAGAGTTTAATCAGGCCATTATTTCCATGATGGACAGCCCAGAGTAATTCATAGTTAGTGACAAAAGATAGCTTAGGACTCTGAAATCTAAACTGCTTTGTGAATCTGAGCCAAAGAAACTTCTGAAAGCCTTAGCTTAAGTCTGTATCATTCTAAAGAACTCTGCTGCTGGAGATGAGGGGAGCAAAGTGAAATTCCCTTTGCCTTCAAGACAAGTATAGAGCCTGTGCTGCTCCCAAGACCATAGGCACATTCGATTATAAGTCCTTTGTCAGTCTAGAGTGTCTCCTACAGTTTCATCTAAAGATCAGTCTCAGGCTCTGCAATACTGTGTTCTGTTGGAGATTGTTAGACTCCTATGGGGTTTAAAGTATTAGCTTTCAGGGTGTGAGTGGGGAAGCAAGTGTTATGTTACATTATAAATGTTTATCTCTGATCACAAAGTTTTAGCTATCCTTCAGAGAACAAACAGAAAAGCCCTAATTCTAATTGCAGCTAATTTGCTACTAAATCAGTGCTTTATTGTCACAGCTTTTATGTGAGCTAGTCAAGTTTTGCACATATTTAAGTGATATCTATTAATAAAGATGCTGAATAACTAAAGACAGAATACCACAGGGAAGCAAATTATCAGGGCACAAAACGGCATAAACCAACTCTTAAGCCCAAAACACACTTTGAAGCATTAAAATGGAGAGATTCCCCACAGCACTTACCTGACTATCTTCATCAATCAGTGGGAAGGGAGTTGTTTCTTGAACACAGGGCAGAAGCCTCATTTGCCCCACTGTTTCTGGAGGGGAAAGGGAAACGCATAGGCCTTGCCAGTACAATGTCATAGAGTCATAGAATCAGTCAAGGTTGGAAGGGACCACAAGGATCATCAAGTTCCAACCCCCTTGCTATGGGCAGGGACACCCTACCCTAGATTAGGCTGGACAGAGCCTCATCCAGCCTTGCCTTAAACACCTCCAGGGAAGTGGCCCCAACCATCCCCCTGGACAACTTGTTCCAGGCTCTCACCACTCTCATGGTGAAGAACTTCCTCCTCACATCCAATCTGAATCTGCCCACCTTCAGCTTTGCTCCATTCTCCCTAGTACTCTCACTACTTGATAGCCTAAAAAGTCAGTCCGCTGGAAGGATACAGTGAGCCAGCTAACCTCAGTCTGACTGAAAGTCTCAAGGCTCGGTGGCCATGAGCTCCGAGTGAAGGGGCTTGCTCCTGTTTTGTCTGATACCAACATTAGCAGAGCAAAAGAATCTGTGGCAAGCTGTTACAGACCTTTCATAACACCTCTGCCTTTCCCGAAGTCTCTAGTCCCAACTTGCTCTTTTTATTTGCCTCTTCCAATAGACCCTGGCTCATCATTTTGTGCTACTCACCCAACACTGCACCAGTTAGGCAAATGGGAGACCTCTTTGTGTGCTCGAGATGACTTCTGCTCTCCTTTGAAGAGGCTGCAAAGGCTGCCAAGCTAGTAGGGTACTTTCCTTTTTTCATACTGACTGCAGAGACCTCCTCTAGTTCTTTCACCTGCTGACTCCACCCTTTGAAGGCTCTTGCTCAGTCACTTCCTCTACAGTAGATCAGGAGAGGGAAAAAAGGCTTTTCAGATGATCCCCCCAGTGGAGCAGGCACTAGGGGATTTTGTAAAAATACCTTGAGTTTCTGAGGTCGCTCTCATCCAAGAATCTCCAAAGGACTTTTAGATTCATTAAGCCTCCTAATCCACTAGCATTATTATCCCCTCTCAGAGATAAGAGCATGGAGTTTTAGAGCCAGAAGTGCAGATAAATGACAGACCAGGTCTGAGAGTGGGGTTGACTCACTTCTCATTCTCCAATAGTAACCACAGGGAAACATGGCTTTACCAAATCCCTTGGATGTGGAGATCCATATTTTACACAGCCTTCACATAACACTGCTTGAGGTATTTTAATGCAAATGTTCATGTGAAAGGTACAGAGCTTTCTATAGTCAAAGGAAATACATGCTTAAGGCCAAGACAATCGAGTACTAAATTATTTTCACAATTTCTATTTGTTCTAGATGATGAGGAGAGCTTAGAACATGAACTAATTGGATACATTATTTCCCTTTTCCATGCTCTATATTTCAAGTTTTAAAATTGCAACAGCTACAGAAAGAACACAAAATAGGGGGGGAAAGAGCGTGCTTGTAGCTCAGTGCCAGAGGTGTAGCATCCACCACGCTCCTGACGGGGAATACTCAATCATGGTAATCTGTGTGTGCTTAGACAAATGTTGATGCTTGATAAAATTGACAGTAACCACAGAAGATCTCTTCTTTGATATACTACATGGGTAGGAAAGTGAATATTCGAGGAAGCTCATGATGAAAGGAAAATAAATATGTCCTGTGTAGTCTTGCTTTGTGAACACGAACCAGCAGACTGGAGGCTACTTTCCATTCTGAAGTCTGCCATAGATTAATAGTTTGACCTTGAAAATGGCACTTCTCTGTTTCCTTTCCTACCTTTTGTGCTGTGAGAAGGGAAGTGATTCAGAGCTGGATGCAAGCATAATATGATTGAAAGTCAGAAAATGGCCTATTCCCTTTCATGCCACCCAAAGTGTATGCTATCTCAGCTAGTGGGAGAGAGGCAGAAATAGCACAGACCTTCTTTCTCATTGTTTATGTTGCCTGGTTCAAAATAGCAGCCTCCTCAGTTCCCAGCCATCAGCCACTGCTGTAACAATAAATAATCAAAATGATGCATTTGCTGGGATGAATGAAGTCTTGCACAAATGGCTGTTCAGACTTTCAGGGAAATAGTGACTCATGAACAGGTAACAAGGCCATTGCTCAGATAAAGCTCACCGCTGAAACCACCCTGAAATTTTATGAGGAAGCAGGAGAGTCTGTCTGGTGCTGCCCAGTCCTCACTATTCTGTGATCTACACCTCCCATCCACCCAACCCTGGCTCAGCTGCAGAAGCAGGTGCTGCTCTCTGTGCAAAACCACATTCTGTGCATGTTCCCTCCTTCCCTACAAATCATTTCAGGTGAGCCAACAGCCATTTCAGGCTTTCAGAGCAGCTTGTTTTTATTCTTCAAGAAAGAGTTTATAGCTGGGATTTAATAAGCCTGTAGTGCTTTATATTTTGGCAAGAGAAAAAAAAAATCACATTCTCCCAATACAAGCCCTATAAACGAGGGCAGTGATTATACATTCGAATGATGGAATGAATGTGATGTTTATACAGTACGACAATAGACAGAATATTTCTGATTCAGTCGGTGATTATTTGCCATAATCAATGGAGTTTTTCTTTTAGTACAATAAGCTTTGACATTTTTGCCCTGGAGTGATTTTGTTCACAAATTTGATATCACTCTGGTCTATCTGCTGGATGTTTTAGCCTAATATTTTCATGCTGTGCAGCAGTTAATTTTCTGAGGCTGTAATATGTGTTGGTTTTTTTTCCCCCCCAGAAATTCATTCTTTATATTCCACTCACACCATTTTTCAGCTGAAGTCTTTTGGTATTAAAAATAGTGCTAGAAAATCTTTCTTAGCCAATGTTAAGCTTTCATCTTCCTTAAATAATACTAATGGCAGTAGCTACATGTACTAAAAATGGACATATAATAATAATAATATGCTTGCTCCTTTCCTGTCAATTCATATTTACTTTTCCATTTCTCTCTTCATTCCTTACATCTCTTTTTGTTTTGAAATAGTCTTTTCCTTTATTCAGTCCTTACCTAAGATAAATAAAACACCTCTTTCTACCCTTCCTTTTCTTCCTCCTACACCTGATGTTTACTCTTTAAGAATAAATTCTGAAACATCAGGCTTGCTAGGAGCCTTAATATGGAGACAGGCAGTTCTGCCCAGAGCCTTTAATTAGAATCTTACTTCCACACCTGAGCAGAATGTGAATTAATGAAAGGCCGTACATTGCTCTGTAGGTTTTGTTTTTCCTTTACATGCAGCAATAAAGAAACCAAAGTTTCCATTATAGATATGTCTATTGGACAAATCCAGTAAAACACCTGACACAACTAAAGCAACTACCTGTTCTCTTTGCTGCCTAATGAACCTGGAAGGAGTTGAGGAAACTGTGCAAGCAGCCAGGAAATTACCAGAATGTCTAAACATTTTCTGCCTAACTGTAGAGATGAAGGAGCCTTCTTGAACTTGCAAGTTCAACTTGCAGAGGAGAGACAAAGTATTCTGAGGGAAAAGCACAGTAATGATGCAGAATATTCACTCAATGAAGAATCACTTTCTGCTAATTCTCTTGCATTATCTAAAGTATGGGCCAAAACAAGAGACTTCTGCCACATATTCCAGGAAATTAATATCAGAGATCAGGACTACTTCCCAACAAGCAGATTTTCTTACTCATTTGTCACTACTTTACTATTGCTCTAGGTCAGAGACATTGTATGACCTGAAACAATGCTTTTGTTCAAGTCTTTTCCTTTTCATTTTAACCCCTTTTTAAATCTCTCTTTGGCCTCTGTAATTGTGGTTTGGGTTTTTTGTTTGTTTTGGTTTGGTTATTTTGCTTTATTTTTTGTTTTTGCATTTTTTTTTTCCTTCCATACTGACAGGAGGCAGTATCTGTAAGAAAGCAACAGGGCCAAGAACCAGCACAAATTACTTCTTTATTTATTCTTTCATTTTTCATACAGAAAAAGGTTAGAGTATAGAGTAGATGAGGAAGGTGCATGAATCTGTCTGGGCTGGTCCACACAAATCTGCAGAATCTGAAAAAAAGTGGAAGCCAATGAAAGTACAGTAGTACTGTGGAGTTAGAGTGATGGTTCTGGAGGACCTCTGCTTTAAAGTTTAGTAATGAGTGAGGAGTTACTCCTGCCAGTGAGAAAAGTATTAGTGCTGCTTTGTAGAGATGGAAAAAGGTGACTGTTAATGTAGGCATTCACAAAAGCTCCTCTCACAAGAATAATATTAAGTTGTTTTGCTGCCCAAAGCATAACCTAGCATGGGTTTTTAGGCTGACTCTTTTTGGGGGGTTTCTAAACTTTTTCTAGGAGGTCAGTGTCAGGAGTAACCTAAGATTTCTTCTTCTGACTCTGTTACTAGATTTACAGGATGACGATTGACAGGGAATAACCAGGGATTAACATAATTAAGGAAAGCAAAGAGATGTATCAAGCATGGGTGAATGATATGGTGTTCTCTCCCAAAGAATTCTGAAAAAAACTTTATAAAGTGGTTTTGCTAATGTTTCTAAGCTGGGTCACAAATCATTAAAATTGATACATTAAAGTGTTTGCTTCAATTTAGATTTAGAATCATAGAATCAGTGAGGGCTAGAAGGGACCAGAAGGACCATCTAGTTCCTACACCCCTGCCGTGGGCAGGGACACCCTACCCTAGATCAGGCTGGACAGAAGCTCATCCAGCCTGGCTGCAAACACCTCCAGGGATGTGGCCTCAACCACCTCCCTGGGCAACCCATTCCAGGGCCTCTGCTCTCATGCTGAAGAACTTCCTCCTCACATCCAATCTGAATCTCCCCACCTCCAGCTTTGCTCCATTCCCCCTAGTCCTGTCACTACCTGATAACCTAAAAAGTGCCTCCTCAGCTTTTCTGTAGGCCCCCTTCAGATACCAGAAGGCCACAATAAGGTCACCTCAGAGTCTTCTCTTCTCCAAACTTAACAGCCCCAACTCATTCAGTCTGTCCTCATAGCAGAGGTGCTGCAGCCCTCTGATCATCCTCATGGCCCTTCTCTGGACATGCTCCAGTATGTCCACATCCCTATTGTAATAGGGGCTCCAGAACTGGATGCAGTACTCCAGGTGGGGAGTAGAGGGGAAGAATAACCTCTCTTGACCTGCTGGCTACACGTCTCCTGATGCAGCCCAGGATCTTGTTGGCTTTCTGGGCTGCAAGTGCACACTGCTGGCTCATGTTGAGCTTCTCAGCCACCAGCACCCCCAAGTCCCTCTCTACAGTGCAATTCTCCAGCCAGTCACTGCCCATACTGTGTTTGTGCTTGGGATTGCGTCAACCTAGATGCAGGACCTTGCACTTGGCTTTGTTGAACCTCATGAGGTTGGCTTGTGCCCACCTCTCCAGCCTGTCCAGGTCCCTCTGGATGGCATCCCTGCTCTCTAGTATGCCTGCTGCACCACACAGCTTGGTGTCATCAGCAAACTTGCTGAGGGTGCACTCAATGCCTTTGTCCATGTCACCCACAAAGTTGTTAGACAAGACTGGTCCCAGGACTGATCTCTGAGGGACTCTGCTTGTTACTGGTCTCCACTTGGACATGGACCCATTGACAACCATTCTTTGGGTGAGGCCATCAAGCCAATTCTTTATTTCTCATGGTCTGTATCCTCTTATGATTATTATTCATTTTAAAGTGGAGTTTGCATTTCTTTTCTAGGAAAGAATCAAACCCCCTTCTAATGGAAACACTATATATTAGTTTTTTTCCCTTCATGTCTGTGTTATAACCTGAGCACAAAAGAGATCACCTTGGAGAATGCCTAAGATTAGGCTAACTCTGCTCCATGGCTAAAGCTGTTTATTCATCTGTTCATCTCAGAGGACTATGTCACTTAATTACAAATAGCAGAAGTCAGGCTGTTAAAAATGAACATTACTCATTCATATAATGTGCCAATGTGTGTATCGCTTTTTCTACTGGCTGATTTGCTGCAAGATAATAGCCTATTATTGCTACCAGCTGCTAATTAACTGCTAATTAATAGGTTGATAGACTTTGAAGCCAGAAGGGACCATTAGCTCATCTACTATGACCACAGCAGTCTTAATATGTATCAAACATTCTACCAGAACTTGTAATAGGCTGCTAGAGCCAGTCTTGGACAGAAGCAACCACACTACTAAGGGTAGTTGGAGGCCTATAACTAGTGGTCAGTACTGGGATCAGCTCTGTTAAATATATTTATCAATGTCCTGGATGAGGGCACAGAGATCACTGTCAACAGGTTTACTGATAACACCAAACTGGGTGGGGTGGCTGCCACACCAGCAGGCTGTGCTGCCATTCAGTCAGACTTGGACAGGCTGGAGGGCTGGGCAGGAAGGAATTTAACAGAATTCAATAACGGCAAGAATAGAGCCTTGCACCTTCAAAATAACAGCTCTAGGTATCAGTATAGATTGAGGACTGACCTGTTGGAAGGCAGCAAAGGGGAAAAGGATCTGGGGGTCCAAGTCAGTGGGAGGTTGACCATGAGCCAGAAATGTGCTCTTGTGACCAGGAGGGCCAATACTATTCTGGGGTGTACTAGTTCCATATAAACATGAAGAGGAATTTTTTCCCTGTGAGGGTGATAGAACCCTGGAACAGGCTGCCCAGGGGGGTTGTGGAGTTTGCCTCTCTAGAGATATTCAAAACCCACCTGGATGAGTTCCTGTGTGATCTGGTATAGGTGATCCTACTCTGGCAAGAGGGTTGGACTGGATGATTCGAGGCCCTTCCAGCACCTGACATTCTGTGATTGTGTGATATCAAAGTCATCTGGAAATGTAAAACTTCTGTTTCTTTTATTCCAGTCTTTTACTAGCATCAGACATTTAGACCTTGATTCCCATTGAAGGTGTTTTCAGCAACCAGTTATTCTCCACCAGAACAAATAGCTTTTCATTCTCTGGTGTTTTCTTATGACAAGACTGCTCACTTTGTGTAAACAAAGTCCATTTCACAAACTAAATAGCCTGTTCCCATTGACTGTCTACCCACAAAATTCCTCATTAATCTCTGAAATTACTTCCTACACTCTCCACAATTTTCTTTTTTTTTTTTAAAGCAGCAATGCAAGAACATCTCAAAGGTTTTGCTAGGTACAGAATTGAAACCAATCAGACAGAAATGTCATCTAAATATTGTCTTGAATTTGCTGGAGGTAATATGACAGATTAGCACACTTTGCCATCCTTCTACTTTGCCACCCCTGTACTCATCATTCAGTATGTTAAGTGATATTTTCATCTGGAAAGTTTTTTGAAACACAAAGAAAGATGGTGTGCCCTGCATTTCAAGTTTTAGGGTTTTGTTTTCACAAGAGCATGCAGATAATAATTCCTCTATGCGGTCCCAAACAAAGGGAGAGTGTCATCAGTTTTGCTATGTGACTAAGCGATGGTACAAGAGGATTTACAATTCCCCTAGAAGCAGACTGGCATAGCATAGGCTCAGCATAGCAACCTTAACTCTCTCAGTTTTTGCTCAAAGGCACTTGACATGGCATTTTCTTTTCTTAAGCCTTTACTGTATCTTCTAGCAAAGGTCACATTTTCAGTTTCTGCAGAAGTAGCCCTGAGAAGACCCTAAGTAATTTCCTTTGTATAATTCACAGTCTCATCACTTCTCACACCACACTCTCTCCACACTGGATTATTTTATTTATGTATGCATAATTTCTGGAAGTTTTTTGTGTTCACGTCTGGTAAGTTATACATTATTAGGGACATGGTTTAGCAGTGGAATTGGTAGTGTTAGGTTAATGGTTAGACTTGATGACCTTAAAGGTCTTTTCCAGATGAAATGATTGTTTGATTCTTTGATTACATACTTGATTGACTGTAGGCTTGAGAGTTTATGAGAAGTGAGAAGTAAATTGCTTTATAGCTTCTTCCTTACTACTGCTAACTTTCTCAGCATCCTCACATCACATGGAAGGAGGTCACACCAAAGCTGTTTTGTGTACACTATTCTTATTAGAGAAACATTACAATATCACTTATCTGGGTGAGCTAAAACACTGTTGGGAATGCAGTGACAGAAATATGTAACTAGTTACAAAACTGGCACAGTCACCAGCACACGATAGGCAGGGTGACCAACGTACTCTTAAAGATGGTGAGCTGCTCCACTAACACACCTGGACACTGCATGTTGTAAAACTCCATAAATACTGTCAACTTTGTATATTAAGGAAGTTCCTGTCCCATAATAAATTAATAAGCAAAGCTAAATCACCTGAATTACACCTGAATGACCTGAATTACACCTGTTTCATTACAGCTCCTTCACAGCTTATTTCCCCACTTAGATTTCCCTCAGTTGTGGAGGAACACACTCCTCGTCCTTCAGAAAGTACAATGAAATAGCTATCAGTAATTCAATAAATCCCCTAATATCCTTCCTTGGAGAAGAAATACACGCTCTATATTGCCCAGATGTACAGGATTAGGCTATTTATATGCTTTTATATAGACTGATTTGGTTTCTGGACCCCCCACCATAAGACGGATGTGGAACTGTTGGAGAGAGTCCAGAGGATGGCCATGAAGATGATCAGAGGGCTGGAGCACCTCTGCTATGAGGACAGACTGAGAGAGTTGAGGCTTTTCAGCCTTGAGAAGAGAAGGCTTTGAGGAGACCTTATAGCAGCCTTCCAATATCTGAAGGGGGCCTACAGGAGGGCTGGGGAGGGACTAATCACAAGGTCTTGTAATGAGAGGATGAGGGGGAATGGGTTTAAGCTGGCAGAGGGGAGATTTAAAGGGGATGTTAGGAGGAAGATCTTTACAGTGAGAGTGGCGAGACAATGGAAGGGGTTGCCCAGGGAGGTTGTGGCTGTTCCCTCCCTGGAGGTGTTCAAGGCCAGGTTCTATGAGGCCTTGAGTGACCTGTTCTAGTGGGAGGTGTCCCCATCTATGGCAGGGGGTTGGAACTGGATGATCTTTGAGGTCTCTTCCAACCTAAACCATTCTATGATTCTATGATTTGGCTTATTCAGCCTCTGGCACTATAAAGTAAATGAGTATATAAATATATTCATTATTCTTCTCTCTTCCAGACCAATCTTGTGAGCTGAAGTTCATATAATCTAAAAGATACCTGTTAATTTTGGGAGAAGAAAAAAACTGAAAATGGGCACTTGCTGAGTAAAGGGTACTACAGTAACCGCCATGGTATGGTGATCTCAGCTGACAGAGTTTCTAAGAGATTGACTGTTAGTACTACAAGTTCAGACCAGCGGAGCTAAATAGATAGTTTCCTTTCAGATCATGTGGGTTGACTTCAGCTGTTTGTTTCTGCTGCTTCAAACAGAAACAATCAATATGGTGCTGCAGACATTGCTAGGGACAGCAAAGCATAGAACATTAATTGAGTGCAATCATTACCAGTATAAAGAGGAAGGACATTTCCCAGTCTACTGGGTATTTTACTAAGCCATAAGACACATCTTTTGTCCTACTTTGAGACAGCAAGTCCTCATAACCCTATTCACTGAGACACGGCGGTGCAGTGATTCACTGGATTCACGCCATGGGCTAAGAGAAAAGCCAGAGATCATATTTAAGCCTTTTGTACACAGCTAGGCAACTTTATATAGTAAAAAGAACTTCTTTCTGGTTCTTAGAGAGTTAAGAACAGTCCTAAGCATTCATGGTACATAATTTAAAGAAAAGAGTAAATGGCCTGCATTGTCTCTTACACCTCAACTCTTTGATCCAACTCCCTACACAATCAAAGGAGGTGATATGTCTCAATTAGGAACAATTTGGTCTCTTATTTACTGATGTTCCATCTTTGAGCTATATAACAAAGCTCCTCTCTTCCTGGCACTTTGGATAAACTTCCACCATCCTTTATTTTACCATGATAAAGAAAACATCCATTACAGGAGCACAACGTTCTGATAGTTCCCATGTCAGTTAAAGCTGCTATTCAGCTATGAGAGGTGTTTTTTAGAGATGGAATAACCTGCCAGTAGGAAGGTAATTGGATTGTAAAACGGAGCCTTTCAAAAGAAAGGAGCCATGCACAGGATTTTTATATATATTATTCCTTTTATTTGAGAATAAGGCAGAATGGGTCACGGATGTGATGTTCAAGGATGCCTTTGGTGCAATGACAGCGGAAAGCAAATAATGAGTTAAAGACCCTTGACACCAGGCAAGCAGACTTTGGCTTCATCAGGAAATGAGTACACAGGATCTGTCAGTCTTGCCCAGTTTATTAAACTGTCTAGACACACTGGATTCTGTGGCTTTGAACAGTTTCAAAAATGGACTGGAAAACAACACAGGCATCTGCATGTAACTTAGCAGGTATCTCTGCTTGGAAAACGGGTGTGGATTACAGACCTCCACAGATCTTTTCCAACCTAATTTATTTTGTTGTTCATGCTATGGTAATTTTCCTTTCTTTTTCTACTCACACTAGCTGTTCTGCCCTTTTAGGCTTTATATAAAGGGACATCATAACTGCCCCTGTTTATACACACGTAGTGAAAATACTCCTACGTGATTTGCTGTATGACATATTGTCTAAAAGTTGTTCACAGTGCATCACACTGCTGGACTAAATGTCTACTTGCTTTCCCAAATCAGTCCCGTGCAATGCCTGCCTGTAACAAACTGTTCCTAGCTGTGGTGCACAAAAGATAGCAACAGCAGGATTGTGAATTAAGGTCTTGTCGGAAAAATAATAAATCTATGAAATTTGTTTCAGTGAACTTAAATGGATTTTCATATTGGTTGCATTCACATTCACTCTTTGGAGGTGAGTTGCCTTTCTATTTTACCGTCCTCTCTCTTTTTTTTTTTTTTTTGTTTTTAATTAATTCATCAGCTACAATGAGATGAGACAAATGGTCAAATGGTAGAGGTCTTGAAGATGAGATTAATGCAAGTATTATGAAACCTAATAGCTCAGAAACTTAATAGCTCAGAAAGCATCCTCAGCTGAGGAAGTTCTGCCATATGATTTTGTGTTTTACTAGAAAGCAGAAAACAAGAGAGCTGTGAGAGTCAGAGTTATGCCAAAGCTTCGCCTGGAGCTCACTGCTGGATAGCAGGGAATGCAACCACAAGACACACCCACTAGGAGACTCACCTTTCCTAAAGGTCTTAATACACCACACAGCTCATTTTAAAAATTCTTCTAAGCATCTACTGCTGTATGCTGTACAGCTACTTTGGACAATGTTCACATGTCATGATTATAGAAGTAAGGCAAGTTCTGGCCAGCAAGTGAACATTACAGTGTGTGTTATGATTATTCAGCCCTTGTGAGAAAGAAGGAGACCTTCAGTTGACATTTGATCTACTAAAGGTACAAATGAGTAGCAGGTATGGATAGGTTTTCGATTTTTAACACAGAAATCTGTGAATTCTTTCCCTTGGTAGTTGGTTACTCTTCTCCCCACAGTAGCTCTCAGCTTTGAGTTCCCTAAAATCCACAATGTTACAGGCTGGAGTGTGTGATGGTACTGGAAACAGAGAAATTACTTAGGCAATTGTTGCTGTCTTTTGAATAAAACAGCATCCAGATCTTAATTCAGCAAATCCTAATTTCTGACAAAATGATTCTTCCTGTTAGAGAGAAAGTTTTTGGTTCTTCCTGTTAGAGAGAAAGTTTTTGCTTCTAGCTTAGGAAATCCTGCTTATAGGTATAAAAGAAAAAAAATCTGTGTATGTATGCAAGCATATAAATAAAGTAAATAAATAAATAAACATTAACAATTTATTCTCTCCTACGAGTATGAAATAACAAATGCAGACACAAGGGAAAGGTGCTAAATTGTTTTTATTACATTTCTTTTAAATACACAGAATGCCAGTTCAGCTCCCAGAGGCATTAAGTGAAAGAGCCTAAAAAGCAGCATAAACAAATTCAAGCACAACTAAAACCAAATTCAACACTCAAAAACTCCCCTCAATAACTTGACTTCTATTTCCAAGTCAAGGTTGTGCCTAGGGAACCTAATATTTGAAAATTAATTTGTAGGCTACTTATATTTCTCTGTTTCTGGGTATAGAATCTCAGGATTTATTTCATTTAATTTTGACAGCCAGAAGGAGAGTTTTTGTAATTATTTGCTGTTAGATACTGCGCAGAGGAGAAATGTCAAAAGAAAATATTAAAACTTTTGAAGGGAATGGAGGAAGTAAAAGAAAACTTATTATGGCTGCAAGGCTCAATAACAATAATTAAGGGCCTAATTGATGATTATATTACAGAGTTGTCACTGGGGTTTTCTTTGCAGTAACTGTTTATGGCATGTATTTTGTCTCTGTAGTACCTACCACCTCTGTGGGCAAACACCAAATCTATTTAGGTAGCACCAAAAAAAAAAAAAAAAAAGTTATGTATGAATAGATTTCTCAGATGGCCTAACAAAAGATTATTATTTCCCACCTAAATCAATAACAACTTCCTACACTCTACTAGGTTCATGGAACAGGTCATATACAAGGTCCCAAAATTACTATGATTCATACCAGAAGATCAGATATTTTCAATGCTTTGAAAAGATCTGGTCCTGCTGTAGGTCTTGCTAGCCTGGCTTTGAAAGAAAATCATTACTAGATTTATCACAAAGATGGCCTTCAACTGCAGGAATAACCTCAAATAGCCTTGTGTCTGCTCCAAAAACTGCTTATGTCTGCTCCTAGCACTCGCTCTGCTGCTGAGGTCCCCATGTTACCATTTCCTGGAGTGGATTAGTCGGCAGATTGTGTACTGGTTTGTATATAATAGTATACAAAATAGATGGAACAAATCCTGAAAGAAATAAGAGATATATGCGTTAGTGGAAATGGGGACAAAAAGAAGTATGTGGGTTTTGGTGGTAAATTGAAACCAGACAAGCACAGTATTTTTCTGTTATTTTGAATAAGAGAGGAACATGTTTCAAGAGGTTTGTTTGTTTGGGTTTTTCAATAGATATGGGATATATTGTGGCTATGATACAACTGTACCTCAGTAGAGGATTTGATGCCCTCCCTGCATAATGAAACTCCTCGTTAGCTTAGAAAAAGAAGTTTATATATTATTTTGTGGGTTTTTTAGGGTTTTTTTAATGGGTAAGAAAGATGTAATGTGAATGAATATGCAGGGATGTGGTGCATAAGAAAGGTCTCAGACAGAAGAGAATCTAGGAGAAAAATCCCTGAAGTATTCATCTTTTTTATGTTGTCAACCTGGGCACAAAGTCCTGCTGCATCTGATGCCAGAAGCAGTCAGTTAAGATTCGGAAACAGCAGGAAATGCAAATTCAAGGTCAGAAGCGCTACCGTTTTCTGCTTGGGACTGAACATGTGCAGTTTGTCCATGTCTGTTCTCTGGCTTGAGATAGGAAGAGCTGCAACAGATTACAGGAAAAGAGAAGGAGATAGAAGTTGTTGGTGTGGACACTAATTTCATAACATCCTGCAGGTTTTATTGTTTACAATCTGTTGTAGTTTAGGGATTAAATGTAAAATCATAAAGAAGAAGATCCCCCAAGGGACTAGAAAGTCATAAGCAGAAGGCACAGGATATAGTAACATGTTTATTCTATTCCATGTCCTGTATTGTCCCTATATAAGAAGCTGACTGTCCAGTTAGCTCCCTCACATCTTGGCTCCAAGCACCTTGGCTCTTTTGCTGCTTTTGCTTTTGGCTGTGTGAGAGCAAGTCTTAGCTGGTCGGAAATTGATTTTTGCTGTGTAGCAAGGCCTACCTTTGAAGCCTTGACCTAGGAGGGGCTAGATCATTGCTGATTCTGTCTTTTGTATACATATATTTTTTGCCTTAGTAACTTTTGTACTTTTTTTCCACATTTGTAAATATTATTCCTGATTAATTTCCAATTCTGCGCAAGTGGGTTTTTTTGCTTCTTTGGGGCAAAATCCATTCTGTCCTCCATCCAGTGCTCTTCAAGCTCAAACCAGGACAAAATCCAATAGAGACAGACTGCAGAGTTAGCGTCACAGCTATTTGTGAATGAGTGGCTGAAAAAAAGGAGTGGCAAATGCATCCAAAACCTATCCCCTACCCATGGAGTTGGGATGGGGGTGAAGATCAGAAGAGTGGGAAAAGAGGGAAGGAGGAAGGCGCCTCCCCTCCATCAAGGCCATGTCAGTCATGTCCCCCAAGACAGATGTTAGGGGCAAACTCCTGGGACAGCACAATCCTGGACAATGCAGAACCTGATGCCGATTAGTTTTCTGCCCTTTTTTGGCATGTGGATTATGACCTGTGGTGTCCACAACACAGAACATTTGAGTCATGAGCTACCATAAAATGCATCTGCTAGAGAGCACAAAGAGCTCTAGCATCTGCTAGAGAGCTCTTCCTGGGGTTTTCTGTCCCACTCACATGTGGATCGCACATCGCAGCTCCAGAAGGATTTCTCAAGAAAGAGAGACACAAAGAGGACATCTTACAATTGGAACCAGCATTGTGAGTATGTCTGAAATTTGCTTAAATCTCTGTGGAATACCTTAACTTGTTAGGAGGGGAAATATACTGCTCATAGATTCAATCATTTTCAAAATACTGGTCTTTAACTATTTGTACCTGTTCCTGTGTCCTGGGAGATATTATGCAACCGAGCAACGAACCTATAAATAATATTTTACTAATTTGTATATAAGTTACATGGGTGGCAGGATTCTTAAATTAAGAAATAATAAAATTCATAAATAATTTCTACTTCTATTTATTTCCCACCTGCACCCCTTTATTTGTAACAAGAGCTTCAAATCAGCCACTGACTAATTCAGTGGTTGTTTTAGGAGACTGGGATACGAGAGAGCTAAGCTTCATTTCCATCTCAGCATCCAGATATTTATATGACCTTAGGCAAATGGAGGAATTAGTCTATAGAGTTCCTCATTTAGCAAATGGGACTAAAAGTACTTCTTGATTAAGTAGTGCTTGTTATGGTGAAAAATGTTTAAAGTTTATGAGGTGTTCTTCTGCTATTTCAAGAAGAAATCATTCTTCTGGAAGCTGCTGCTAGATTTAATGGAAAATGATGACTTGCAGTGAAAGATTTAGTGATTATTAAATGTATGTAGACACTTAATTGTGTATGTATGCTTTCATTCTAACTGGTTTATCTGGGAAGCATAGTTTCTTGTTATTTGCTTTGTCACTTTTTTTGCTACCTGCAACTTCAGGTATTGTGTTTCTCAAATACTCTTGACTTCCTAGTGCTCTGATACTCAAGAAAAGAAATCTGGTACTGAGGAAGTACACCCTATCTACGCTATAGGGTCATCCTGTTCACTCATTTGGGCGTGAATTGTTCTATTTGCTGTTAGTGCTAAATGACAAAACTGTGAGTCATAAAATCATTCAGGTTGGAAAAGACCCTTGAGAACATCAGGTCCAGCCATTAACACTACTCTACCAAGTTCACCACTAAACTCTATCACTGAGCACCACATCTAAACAATCTTTAAGTACATCCAGGGATGGTGACTCAAACACCTCTCTGGGCAGCCCATTCCAATGCTTGGTTACTCTTTCAGTGAAAAATGTTTTTCTAATGTCTAGCTTAAACCTACCCTTGTGTAGCTTAAAGCCATTCTTTTAAGTTCTGTCTCTAATTACCTGTGACAAGAGACCAGTACCCACCTCTCTATATTGTCCTTTCAGGTAGTTATAGAGAGTGATAAGGTCCCCCTTCAGCTGCCTCTTCATCAAACTAAACAGTCCCAGTTCCATCAGCTGCTCTTTGTAAGACTTACTCTCTAGGTTCTTCAGTAGCTTAGTTGTTCTTCTTTGCACCTCCTCCAGCACCTCAATATTTTCTTGCACAACGTGCAGTTGCAATGTTGAAATTGTACCACGCCTACAACCATAGTGGATGCTGCCCAGTTCAGCATATTTGTACTCACACAAAAGCTGGTGAGCTGGCAGGCAAACACTCTCCTCTATTTCATATGTGAAAAATGGCTGCTGGGAGACTGATAGAAGGCTACAAAAATAAGTTGAATCAGAGGAGAACAGGAAGAGGGCAAAGACAGCAAAATGTCTCAGACTTCTTTTTTATTTAAAGCAGAATCTTTGGGGGAAATGTCATTTGCTGCTGATAAAAAAGCAGTGTGTTGCAGAGCAGGTGTAAGTAATTTTATCTAATTGCTACAAATGGGTTTGCTGTGTAAGTAAACATCCTGGGAATACTGAATGGTGAAAGCAAGTAGGAAGGAGGTGGTTTTGGAGAAGGTGGAAAGAAACACCTTTAGTAGCTGATCCGTGTTGAGCACTCTGGGGTAACTGGGAACATTGAGAATGGCCTTAGGCGGTTTTAGGGGGAAAAAAAAAGAAGTTTCTGCAGCAGGACATTGGGAATATGCTTTAAGAGGCACAAGAAAAACAAGAGTAACATGTGAAGTGGTTTTGTAAATCTTTAAGTATGAGAAATCCGTTAAGAGCCAGGAGGAGCATTGCAAATCCCATGATCACCAGTGTTTTCTAGGAGGCAAATCTGGCTGTTATTAGGATAGACTACATCATTGATAGTCTTGTCATAGTTAGTCTACATCATAGATAAACTCTGCAATGCTAAATGATTAGTGACACTTTATTTATTTTCCAAAAAGAAAAAAACAATATTAGGAATAATTGTGGTTTTGTAAAGCTGAGCTAGAGAGAAAATGAAAATCTTTGCAGTATTCTCATCAGTATTAACAGATTCAGAAATGGAAGAAAGCACTAGAAGGAAGGCCAGCAGAAGGGGAATTTGGGCTGCTTATGACCGTAGTGATAATACCAGCTAGGGTAAGTCACACAATCTCCTTCTGACTTCATATTTTGCTCCATTAAGGATAAATTTCTAGGACAGATCAGTTAAATTGTGAAAGATGCAGTTCTGCTCAGCTGACAGAGCCACTTAAATGCTTCTTAGTAGTGAGGACAACATTAAGTTATGCAACTAACTCACTTAAGAGGCTGGGCCTAGGTTGCTACAGGAAAGTGAAATAAAATGCAAGAGATAGAACTAGAGTAGATAGCTAACAAGAGAGTCACCGAAAAGCATGCTTAATTCATTAATTAATATATGCTGCTCCTGACAGCATGGTAGATGTAATGAGAGGATACAACTTCTGTTTCCTCTGTGGTTTTCAGTAGAAGCTTCCAAGCTTCCACTCCACACATCTCAATACTTCCCTTGACAGTAGCAACAGCTAGCGTGGCTTTCCGGAGCTTTATCAAGGAGGTAGTAGCAATTTTGCTGTTCCCAGATAGCCTAGAGAGGTGGCTACCTACTTCCCCAAGATAATGCTTGTTACACCAAACACAGTAACAGATTAACCTGATGTGGTTCTCTTCAGGCTGTCCATTGGCTTTTAAGTTCATTAATATTTTGGCAATTATTATTCATATGTATTGTCTTTTGTGTGGCCCATCCACAATGTGAAGGACTCTATGTAGTGATTAAAGAGGAGTGTAGTAATGTTTATAGCAAGAAGCTAGAAAATTCTGATATTCTCCTGCAGAAAACAACTGTTATATATCCTTTTGGCCTGATCTCTCTGGTTTTCTCCTGTAAGGCACTATGGCTGATTGTCAACCCTGTAGTGTTACTGAAACATTCAGCAAATAACATCTGCCTTGCTAAAATCAGGGAAGAATCAACTTCCTTCATGGGCTGACCAACAGTTTGACAGTGTATGTAGTTTAGGATCTTTGTCCTGGCTGAGATGCACACCATCTCTCCCTGTACCCACCACTCCTGTGGATGGAAGGACTAGGGAGCACAAGAGTCACCCTAATTGCCTGATAAAGGACCTGGGGGTCTGGGTGGATGAGAAGCTCAACATGAGCCTGCAGTGTGCACACGCGGCTCAGACATCCAACCGTGTCCTGGGCTGCATTAAGAGAGGCATTACCAGCAGGGCAAGAGAGGTGATTTTCCCCCTTTCCTCTGCTCTTGTCAGACCCCACCTGGACTACTGTGTGCAGTTCTGGAGCCCCCAGCACAAGAAGGACATGGAACTGTTGGAGAGAGTCCAGAGGAGGGCCACGAAGATGATCAGAGGGCTGGAGCAGCTCTGCTATGAGGACAGGATGAAAGAGTTGGGACTCTGCAGCCTGGAGAAGAGAAGGCTTTGGGGAGACCTTATAGCAGCCTACCAGTATCTGAATGGGGCCTACAGAAGGGCTGGGGAGGGGCTGTTCACAAGGCCTTGTAATGACAGGACGAGGGGGAATGGGTTCAAATTGGCAGAGGGGAGATTTGAACGGGATGTTAGGAGGAAATTCTTTGCAGTGAGGGTGGTGAGGCACTGGAACAGGTTGCCCAGGGAGGTTGTGTCTGCTCCCTCCCTGGAGGTGTTCAAGGCCAGGCTGGATGAGGCCTTGAGCATCCTGATCTAGTGGGAGGTGTCCCTGCCTGTGGCGGAGGGTTGGAACTGTATGATCTTTGAGGTCTCTTCCAACCTAGACCATTCTATGATTCTATGATTCTATGGTTCTATATTTTGGCTTGCATAAGGCATGATATATGATTCCAAGGGGTCAAGGACAAAAGCATGTTGCTATAAGTGGTTAGACATTATCTTCTTTGTATGAAGCATTGCTGTCAACAGTACTAGAGATATGTGCTGAGGAGAGGGATATCTAAGTTATAATCTAGTTTATCTCAGCTAAGACAGATGATGCATTGTTCTTTGAGCAGTAGCATGGTGGGACTCATCCTTCACGCCCTGCAGTACTTGAGAATAATTTCAATGTTTTATGGCACCTAGTAGAAAGCCAAGATTTGGTGGAGGAAAACAGGGATCAGCCTGAAAAACAGTTTGGCTTTGTAAGAGGGGAGAATGAAGTGATAAATATTGCAGATGTTCTGTACATCTCAAATTTAGGATGTGGTCATCTCAATGTGTTTTTAAAAGCCACTGGTCACCAGCTAGAAGCTTAATTTCCCCCTTCACCTGAATTGTAATAAGCTATCATATGTGTGTGCCAAACCATTCAAACTGCAGAATAATGCAGGATGGATTAGAGCAGTTGTTTTGCTCTGAACCACTGCAGACTAACAGCCATATGTGCATTGGCAGCTTCTCATTTTTTCCTGCAAAAGCACTTATTTTGGAACTGCTGGGTTGCCTTAGCACATGGTGCCTTGAGTTTGCTCTCTGGATACATACCAAGTCCTGAGCAGAATGACTCTAAGCACCCTAAAAAAATTATCACGGACCTGATGAAACCTCAGAACAGAAGCTATGAGCATGGACCTGTGTCCATATTGTAGTTATGCTAGGATGTACTCTTTGGTTCCTTTTTAAATGTCAAGACCATCAGCAATGTCACAGTGTTGAAAAGAAGGTTTTGGGGTACTCTGGAAATCAGTTTTCTCCGAGATAGATAAGCTGACTTATGTAGTGGCATGTAGTGTTGCTACATCAGGTTAGAAGAACCTGAAGAAGAAAGGATCTTACAGTCCACAGACACAGCAAGGGAAACAACAGAGTAATTGAGGAGTAGTCAGACTTTTCTTGATGAAAACAAGAGCTAACTCTCCTCCATTTTCTTCCTATACAGCTGTAAGACCATACATAACTGTGTCATCAGCATCTCTGTTTATTCTGCTAGCTGATTGTCCAAGAAAAAAATAGAAGATGCTACACTGCATTATGATAGAGTTCATCTTTGATTTAAATAAAAACATGTAAGATCCTCCATGGAGGTGTTCAAGGCCAGGTCGGATGAGGCCTTGAGCGACCTGTTCTAGTGGGAGGTGTCCCTGCCTATGGCAAGGGGTTGGAACTGGATGATCTTTGAAGTCCCCTCCAATCTAAACCATTCTATGATTCTATAATCTGTCCTACAGTGAAGAAGAAGGTGATACCTCAGCCCCAGGGAGCCGGAAAGAGAGGAAGAGATTTCTGAGGGTAAAAGAAATGCCAGTGTCCCAGCTAACTGAGTCTAAACCTGTGCCCCTGACTATGAAGTGTCTCTTGAAGGTTGCTAGAGGGTTAACAGGATCTGCACTGACCAGGAACATCAGTACAGAAAATGCCAGTGCCATCTGATGACATCTGATGCAAAGAATACTCTGAAATCTGTTACTTTGTGAAAAAATCTGCACGCCAGCAGTGGAAACAGCAGTAAAACCTTCTGTGAGATGGCGCTACGAACTTTCTTATTCCTGCTCTTACACTTCATTAAAGGATTATCTGAGGACTTTCCTCCATTTCTTCCTCCTCATTGCATTGGACTTCCAGAATAACTCTTATCAGTTTCATGGCAGTTGCATCCAGGGGTATCAGACAGAGGTGGTGTTTTGTTGTGCCAGGGTTTCCTTCTGACCTGAGACAATGACAGTTCTGCATTTGGTGTGTAGGGGAGGTCCTCATCAGAGAAAGGACTAATCTAAACTTGGATGAAAAGCACTTGCACCCTGCTTTGATAATGAGGCACAGGGATGGTAGCTGTGTTATCTCAGAGGCACACACCTAAGGCAGAATTATGAAGTGAATGCAGAGTTGCTAAGTACCAGATTTGAATTTTGAGCGAAATAATAGAAAGCTTTAGCGCTATGTAAACCTAAGTGTCAGTTCACATCATGAAACCAGGCAGCAAAGTCTATGGCCAAAACTCTTACACTTGTTTTAGGTAGGCCACAGATTCACTCTAGCTTGCAAGCAGCAAGACCTTCCTCTGGGAGAAAGTACTGTTTGGCAGTGGCAAATAAAGACAATTCATCCTAAAGCATCACTAATCAGGAAGGGACAGATGATGGACTGAAGGGGTTTCTAAAGAAGGATCAGTGTATTCAAAGGAAGAAGAGTTCCAGCAAGCTGATACAGTTCTGATCCCATTTAAGGTCCGATTAACCAGAATCACACAATTTGTCCCCTGCATTCCATCCCTTCCTTCAACGGTAAATTTTCCTTGTTAGCAGGTAGTAGAGGATTTTATGCTACCTTACACAGCATCTCAGACCTCAAACTTCCAAACTTTACCCCATAAACATTAAGCAAAATATAGAATTACCTTCCATCAGAGATCTTCCTTCACTCTCTGGGAAGAAGCTACACTCGTGGAACTCTCTTTCCTCTTAAGCATAAAATCTTTCAAACCTTTAAGATGAGAATTAAACCTCATTGTGTCTACCACTCAAGACACTTTCCCATTAAAGGCACAGAATTTACATTAGCGAGAAGGACAAATTATCTCACTGGATCTTTTAAAGAAGCTACATGCTTGTCACAGGTAGGTTGTATGCTGACCATATACAGTATTGTGGATCCCCTCCAGGCAGCAAGATACAAAATGCAGTTGGATTTCTGTCATCAGCAGTGGCTCAGTTTGCTTGGCATCCAGAGAAGTTACAGACTCCTCTTTCTGCACCTGAGTTCTGCAACCTCTCCTCTCCCACATCCTAGGGTTGCTAAGCAACCTCCTGCAAGCAGCAGAGTGAGCAAGAGCTGTCAAATTGACTATTTTATGTCTTAAAGAAGCGATATCTTCTATGAAACAAAAAAGATGTTATAATTAAGAGTTGTTAGTTGAACATCACAGTTAGGCCTCTCTCCCCATTTCATCACTTGGAATCCTGCGTAATTCCAGAGGACCCAGGAAAGGGTTACATTTGAATAAGTAAAATGAAGTGCAGTTTGAAGGCAGCTCTACTTTTCACATTTGCACCTGATTTGGAAGTGAAGGCACCAGAAAGATGCCCTACATTGTTGAATTTAGCATCTGTCAGACTGTAGGAAATTTAAGTCAGTTGTACACAGGGAACTGTATTTGCCAGAGGCTGAGAAATATATACATTTAAAAGTGAAATAAGACTTAGATTTACCATACATTCACAATATGTGTTTTTCATAATAATTGGCGTGTCTAGCATGTGCCAAGTATGGTTCTTCTGCATGGCATGGCAGAAATAACTCCAGCAGAAGTTAGATAGCACTGACACCTGAAATCACTGTGCATGAAGCAGTTTGTCATCCCCATGCACTATATTCATGCACATATACACAAGGAATTCAAAGGCAAGATGATACTGAGCTGTATGTTCAGATCTAAGTGTGTCTCCTTGATTAGTGAGCCTTGGGTGGGAGACAAAACCCACCCATATCCCCTTCATCAAACTGCTGACCAAGTCTCTCACTCATTACTGATTTCTGAATATAGATATTATATAAAAAGACATCATGGGAAAGATTTATAACATGTAGTATGTAATTGGGTCTTAGTAGGCAACTTATAGATGCCATGTGTCACATACAATGGGAAGAGAAATTAAGAGCATTGAAAGCGTGTATGATTCCCACTTTAACAGAAAACATATTAATTTGCAGTGCTCTCATTGCCTTTGGAAGCAGGCTACATCCCTCACTTCAGAGACAGGTGAAGGAAACTAAGAAATTAGGTTGTTATTGTCAGTTTAATTCAAGGGAAATACCTTTCCTGGCCTCGGATCTCTTGACTGGTTTCTAGTATTTAGACACTGCTGATTACAGAAGCAGTGGCTTTTGTTCCTTCTGCTTGAGATAAACTCTTAGGGTAGTCTTTTCAGCTTTACATTTCAGAGGATGGTCTCTTCAGGACTTTCCTGACCACAGCTGGTATTTCAGTGACTTACTTGGTGTGGTGGTTCGGCAGTTACCTGCCCCCCGCCAACTTTGAAATAACCCAGGGTAGGACTCAGTCAGATGGAAGTTAATAAATGAAGCTTTATATTTACAGCTTTGCACAATATACAAGCAGATATTTACAATGTATCACAGATATTTACAGTAAAAACGTAATACAGAAACACCACACCCCTTCCAGAGATCAAAGTCCCTAAGACAGGTTTTCAAACACCCCACCACCTTGCCCACTCCCCAGTCTTATTTCACCATCTGTCTTATGCAGCAGATAGGTGGAGGTAGATTGGTCAAGGGGATTGGCAGCAGGAAAGAAGTTAGTGAAATTGTTCAGATCCAGCTAGAAAAGGCAGGGAGAAAGAGCCATGCAACAGCAACAGCCACGGCCCAAAGTGGTCTGACTTATCTATGTTTGGGTTACAACTCTCAAACAATTTTTTTTTTTTTTCTCAATAAACCTGAGTGAAGCAGCATCATCAGTGCTCTCCTTTCTCAGCCTATAGTCTAATTTCTCATTCAAATCCTCCATTTAGTTCAAACCAGCACATTTAGCCTGGTGATTCATAAGGCAGCCATGTGGACAGAAGGCATGAGGCACAGCCCTAGTCCTGGCAAGCTGAACCTGTAGTCACAGACTTTCAGAAAGAGAGGCACAGGCATTACCTCTTCCTCTTGAGTGTGGAAGGATATGTACAGTATGCTGAAGTCTTAATCCTTATATGGCATGCATCCCTTAGGAAAGAAGACATGAAAATATATTCAACTAAAACTCCCCTCGTCTCAAGCAGGACTTAATAAAACTGTCTGACTAATGAACAAATAGATTCACTAGCATGTTTTTGAACCAACACCTCAAGTGTAATTTTCTGCTATCTTGTGGGAGCACAGACTTTGCTTACTTGTTATATTAAAATAGCTGATAGGTAGTAATGGAAATATATGCTTGTGATTCCCAGGATTCATAAATTTGCACCAAGTTTGCATTCGCTATTCATTACTTGTTCTTTATTGGCCTCTTTCTTTGGGGAAGGAAAAAAAAAAAAAAAGTAAGAAATGGAAAAGAAACAAAGTTTTGGGGGCCAAAAATACACCAGTTATGGGAAGCAAATAATTACCAACTCAGATCAGTATTCGTCCACAGACAAATGAGGGAGTGGGAAGGAGTTTTTGAATGATTCACAAAGCCAGGGGAGAAAGAGCTTGATTTTTTTAGTTTGTTTTATCCATTTTAATCAGATTTACTGGCTGTGCATCATAATGAGGTGGTATTACCTTTTCCTGAGTGCAGAACATGTATTTCTTACAGACAGGAAAAGTCATTTTAAAAAAAAAAAATCTTCCTCAAAAAATAACCCTCCTTATCTTCTCCACTCCTTATCTGTGTGTGGGCTTATACAATTTTAAAACTAAATATCTAAGAAGTTCATGTAATGACAGAGCAAGTGTGCCTCGGGAGGACTAAATTATGAGAGACAACCAACAGTTCTGGGGTAACATCTGGATGACTGAAAGAATTTTAGCAGCACTAATAGTTACAGAAAATAATGATTCTTCTGCTCCATATGCAGGTCCTTTAATGTCCAAGACACAGGCTTACAGGTTCAATTGCTGTCTGGATTTGAAACTTCACAAATAAAATCAATCTCGGGTTTAGATTGGAAAACTTAAGACTTGTCAGTGTCTTAGATTCTGGTATGACTTAACCCTTACATTATTAAAAGCTCATAGTGTAAAAGAACGAAACAGAGATGATGCTCAGGGCAGAAAATTGAATAATTTAAACTGATTTCCACAAAGTTTGCATGATGCCATCATGACTCTGAAACCAGAACAATTTGCCATGAACTGTTGCATCTTCTTCCGTCACTGATGCTAATGCATTAATCTTATGTATCAGTAAGTGTTTATGCAAAAATGGCAGTTCTGTTGCTGGATATTCCTGTAAAGACCTAAACTCTTCAGAATATCAATCCTCAACAGACTAATGTTTCTGAAGTGGGTGGCACCATCTAACTTCTTTTTATGGTAGAGTACATTTGACCTTTCCAATTGTGGTTACCTGATCTCATGGTCTGTTACAAGTGTCTTTAGTGAAGACACGAGCAAGCTTTGAGGCAAGCTGTTAAGGGCAGAGAGCACAGGAAATCACTTGGAGGGTCAGAGCTACCAATGACACTGAGAGGAAACCTGAACACCATAGTACTCTGAGAGAGGGAGTAATAAGTCATAAAGGTCATTAACAAATGTATCTGGAATTGCTTAAGCAGAGCGGTGTTGACAGTACTCTAGGCATATTAATGCAGAATGATAACAAAAAATATTATTTTACTTAGGAGGTTTAGATGAAAAGTAATTTACAATACACAATGTTATGCAATTAAGATGTTAATGAAATAAAGTGATTTTTCTTTTCATATTAATAAAAAAAATTAAAAAACACACCCTAGAACTGATGATTGAATCTTGTATTTTAGCCACAGGAGAAATTAGCTCCCTGGGCTTTTTCCTTTTTGTAACCTTTGGAGTATCTTTCTGTCATCCAGAAAAAGAGAACAGATTTTTCAAAGTGCAAGTCTGGGTGTGCAGTGCCTGCGTATGAATTAAAATAGACTGAATAATAGAGATGATTTAGCAAGCAGTTGATAGGCTTTGCTTCTCTGAGCTTGTTTTTGACAAAATAGTCCAAACCCAAGAATAAAAGTGTAAAACCAGCTAGAAATGAGAATATTCTCCTGGAAAGATATATTTGCTTCTACAAATTTCTGTCTCGTGTTCAAAAATGGCCATGTCTATGTTTTCCAGCAGTGTAAGTAAATCACCACTATAGACCGTAAGTTATGCCTTTTCCCCTGACACTTATGTCCCTCTATAAAAGAAGAAAATTCCAACCATGTTGCCATGCCATCATGATCTTTTGATGTACAAAACCCACTGAGATACTTGAACATATTTCAGGATTCATCTTAAGCCAAAACTTCCTGCCAGTGTGAAGCAGGATAGCCTTGATTGCTTTGTTGCTTCAAGCCATTTCTGAAAGTCTGAAGTCCAGCATATGGTGACTGATGGAAAGTGTTAAATATGGTTTTCTCTTGGCAAACTCTTCTTCTGACTTTATGTGAAAGTGGAAAGAAGAGGTGTATAATATATCGATCTACTGATGACTCCGGGTGGAAAAGAAAATTTATCCAGGGCTGTTATACGACCAATTTCTCAATGATCTGTAGCAATTTATCAAATAAAATCTGTGTTGGAAAGAAAAAAATCTCTTCCAAAATGTCATCTTCCCTCCAAAAACCTCTGCATTTGAATATATGAGTATCCTTTTAGATGTGAATCTTTGACAGGGTCTTTTTGTATCTCAGAGGGCATGCTTTGAGGGTCAAGATCTCACCTAAGAGAGCATTTGTTATCACCTTGAGATGGAAGCAGTCCAGATGGTTGTCATGCAAGGTCACCACCAGGATTGCTTTGCAATGTAATATGTCTTTGATTTTACATACTGGCGGAAGTCTGGATCTAGGATGTATTAAAAAAGAACTCAAATCCCAAGGGGTTTGGTTATGAGACCACATCCACATGTTGTGGAGGCAGGACACCCACTGAACCAGCTAGTGGCTTTTGCTTGTGACAAAGTCTGCAGACCTCAACAAGCTATGTTGAAGCTTGATAGCTTGGTTTAGTCAGCAAGAACTCCAGTGAGGACATGGAAGTTTCTCAAGTTCATGGACACACTAATACTACCTGATCAAGCAAGAATACATAAAGAGACCTCATCTCTCTAGGACAAGTGATTTTGCTGACATCAGTTTAGTCTGGAGTAGCTTTTACAAAGCTTAAGCCATTGCCTGGTGAGAGAGGTGGAAAGACTCCGCACAGGAAAAAAAAAAAAAAACAGTAAATACTGCTGAGCCACAGACTGACTTTCAAGGTTAACTGGACACTTAGTTTTAGGTGCTGTCACAATATATCAGTCACATCACACTGTAATCAAAACTAACACCTTCCACTAGGCTTGTTAACTATTCTAACATAGGAGGCAATTTTTTCAGTAATAGTGGCAAAGGTAAAGAATATTCCTTTGTGTATTAGAGACATTTGCAGCAGCAGCACCACACCTTGAACTGGGAGTTCTACTCTTTTTGAAGGCAAGACCTGAAGTTTTTGTTTACTTGCTTGTTACACCAATATAGAAGTCTGACTGAAATTAAGTGGTTCATGGGAAAAGGTCAGATTATGACAATAAGAAACCTTATGAATAAACCCTGAGACTGCAAAAGACAGGGCTATGTTCTAAAATCTAAATATGTCACATTCAAATACACAGAAAGATAAGCCTAAGAAGGTCTCAGACAAGATAAAAGATCTTAGGGTAAAACCTCCAGATATGTCTTCAAGCAGGACCAAAACCTAACTTCACTGACAACTATGTTATACAATGAGGGGTTTGTTTTGGACCAAGGAGCACAACAGGAAGGAAACTATGCTCCTTTTAGCACCTCCTCTGTGTAGCTCTGCCACAGTAGAACACCTTAGTGAACGTCTCCCGACACAGATTCCTAAGACTTTAATGGGAGTTCAGCATACCACTCATACTATGAGAAGAGCAGATTTGTCACTCCATCCGTTAGACCTTTCATATCTTTCTCACTTCTTGCCACGATTGGACGGTTTCCACATTTCTTGTTTACAAGGGCATCTCCATGTTTCTTATTTACAAGGGCATGTAGCAATAGGATGAGGGGCAATGATTTTAAACTAGAGCAGGGCAGATTTAGGTTAGACATTAGGAGGAAGTTCTTCACTATGAAGGTTGTGAAATAGTGGAAGAGGTTGCCCAGAGTGGTGGTGAACGCCCTACCCCTGAAGAAGTTCGAGGTCAAACTTGATGGGGACCAGAGCGCCCTGAAGCACAGCCCTATGAGGAGAGGCTGAGGGAGCTGGGGTTATTCATCCTGGAGAAGAGGAGGCTCAGGGGTCACTTCATTGCTGTCTACAACTACCTAAGGGGAGGTTGTAACCAGGTGGGGGTTAATCTCTTCTCCCAGGCAACCAGTAACAGACCAAGTTCTGCTGGGAGAAGTATAGGCTGAATATTAGGAGGAAGTTCTTCACAGAGAGAGTGATTGGCATTGGAATGGGCTGCCCAGGGAGGTGATGGAGTTGCCATCCCTAGAGGTGTTCAAGAAAAGACTGGATGGAGCACTTAGTGCCATGGTCTAGTTGATTGGCTAGGCCTGGGTGATAGGTTGGACTGTATGATCTTGGAGGTCTCTTCTAACCTGGCTTATTCTATTCTATTCTATTCTATTCTATTCTATTCTATTCTATTCTATTCTATTCTATTCTATTCTATTCTATTCTATTCTATTCTATTCTATTCTAAAGTCACTGCTCACTGTGGGAGAGTTGGACAAGACAACCTATGAGGATCACTTCCAACTCAACGTGTTCTATGATTCTGATCTCCTTTGGCCTGACTTGTTCTATTTACAGCATAGGAAATTATCAGGATCCTTCACACACCCCAGAATGCCAGCAGGTCATTTTTCCTTTAGTTTCTTCAGGCCCACATGTCCATGTGTCCCTCTGTGGGATGAAAAGGTCTCAGAAACCCCCAGGTTCTTGGAGTCAATTTCTCTCAAATAAGATATTATTGTGTATTATCTCAAATCAGTCTCCTCAGTCATCTCTTGCACTAGTAGTAAAGAGTAAAATTAGTGCCCAGTCTCCAGAGAATTCCTCACCAGAGTTTGTTTAAGTACTTCTAATGACCAAGCTTTAGTCAAGTTACAATGATGATAGATCATAATCTTGGCTAAGTATTTTATGCCTTCTCATGTATTAAAGTTGAAGCTGTATCAGGGCCCCTCTGGACATAATTTCTTGTGTCCCTGAGTACTAGGTTGCTGTTAACCTTTAGGCACAAACTAAAACATTCCTCTTTGAAAAGGCTAAGGACTACAGAGATGCATTTAAAGGAAAGACTGAGAAATAAAATAATTGAATGGTTTAGGTTGGAAGGGACGTCAAAGATTATCCTATTCCAACCCCTCACCATAGGCAGGGACACCTCCCACTAGATCAGGTCGCTCAAGGCCTTATCCAACCTGGCCTTGAACACATCCAGGGAGGGAGCAGCCACAACCTCCCTGGGCAACCTGTGCCAGTGTCTCACCACCCTCACGGGAAAGAACTTCCTCCTAATATCCTATTTAAATCTCCTCACCTTTTCCAGTTTAAACCCATTACTCCTCATCCTGTCATAACAAGACCTTGTGAACAGTCCCTCCCCAGCTCTCCTGTAGGCCCCCTTCAGATACTGGAAGGTTACTATAAGGTCTTCTCAAAGCCTTCTCTTCTCCAGGCTGAAGAGCTCCAACTCTCTCAGCCTGTCCTCATAGCAGAGGTGCTCCAGCCCTCTGGCAAATGGCAAAATGGCAAATGCCATTGAAGCTAAGGAAAAGTAGAGGTGAAACAAGTCAAAAAAGAAGTTTTCCTTAAAGTTATAATAATTATTAATATCAATTTTTAACTGATGATGTGCTCCAGTTTATGGCCATGAGCTACCCAGGCCTGGAGGACAGAAATTATATTTTCTCTTGTTTGGGGAGTAAAAAAGAAAGTACTGCACACTGGAAGTTTAAAGGGAGATTCTAATTACGAATCCATAGGTACAGAAGGCATTCAGGTGGAATGAACACATGCACAAACCAGGCCAAGCCTATCAGACCAAAACCTCCTGGGATCCTCTACCCCACCCAACCTCGGCAGGCCTGAGAGCAGGCCCCAGCTGCCCTGCCCAGCGCAGGCCTACAAGGCCTCAGCAGGCCTCCTGACGCAGCTCACAATTCCCTGCCGGCCAGGAGCCTTCTGCCACACACAGCAGGAGACAAGCAGGGACACTGCTCCACCCAAAGAGAGGAGTGAAGGGAGGAGAAGAGACCCACAGCAGCCATGCACTGCTGTAAATACGCTATGATACCAGAAAACAGAACACCAATGTTAGACATCCTGGGTTGGCCAGGTCTGTCCCTTGGGAATGTCTGTCTCTTTTTGGAGGACTGTGTCTCTGTGGTCTTCTTAAGGGAACTTGGGCCCCCAAACCGCCACAATATGTCAAAACTGCACAAGCAAAAGCTGAGAGCTAACAATTTCTTTCAACAAGAGCTGAACAGTCACTCCTTTCAGCAGAAGAAGGCAGACTTCAAACTGCACAGAAAGAAAGCTACAGCAATGGGGATTTTACTTAGTGAGTATGGAAAACAAAATCCACCGTGACAGTAGTCCTTGAACAGGCTACCCATGAGGCTCTAGATTGTCTTTCTATTTAAAATTTAGTTAAAAAAAAAAAAAAAAAAAA
>VWZI01009946.1:573201-585166 GCA_013396835.1 Psilopogon haemacephalus
AAAAAAAAAAAATCAATGTTACAATTTCCTGCTATGGCCAGGTCTGTCCCTTGGGACTCTCTATCTCTTTCTGGAGAGCTCTCTCTCTGTGGTCTTCTTAAGGGACTGTGACCCAAAGCACCACATTATGACAAATGCAAACATAGCATTCCAGTGATTCCTTTAGATTGTGTCATTGGAGGCATCATTTTCCCAAGAAGAAAACAGAGACAAAACACTGACTATGCTGCATTTAGTTTGTGTTTTGGATTTTGGTGGTTTTTTTTGGTGTTTTGTTTAGTTTTCCAGGTGAGTATGAAGAATTTTATAAAGTTTGTCCCAAAGACTAAGGAACTAAACAAACCAGTTTCCATAAAGTTCTGTAGTAGTGCATCATACCAAAAAGATCTGAGATTTTTTTTTTTTCTTGACAAAACCCTGAGATCTGCCCACAAAAGCAGACCGTTCTGGGTATGTTCCTGTGCCACCTGAGATAGATTCTTTGGTCCTGCTCTGGCAGGGAGTTTGGGCTTGATGATCTGTGGAGGTCCCTTCCAGCCCCTAACATGCTGTGATCCTGTGAACTCTTCATACTGTTTTGCTCCTGAGCCATTTTCAATACTGGATGTTATACTGGCAGTCAAGTATGCCACTCATTTACATACGACTGGCTCTTGAAAAATATTGTAAGAGATGTTAAGGGAATTGGAAGGGGATTACTCTAATGAAGTGGAAGTATGGTCTGGGCATAAACCTTAACAAATCAACAAAAAACAAATACCAAAAACATCACCACCAGGGGAAGAAAGTCACAGAAGAAAGACACACTTGGGTGACTAAGACTGAAGAAAGAAGAAAGAACAGGCAATGGTGAAAAAAGGAAGTCCTGATCTGAACAAGTAAATAAACAAAAAGGAACAGGCAAGAGGAGAAAATAAATGAAATTAAGGCTGCACTCCTGGGTCATGGTAGTCTGAAAAGCATGGAGAAAATCTGATTCATGTGTGCATGCAAAATGGATTTTGGCAGAACCTGAGAGGATCTGAAGAACAACTGAAGGAGCTCAAGGAACAGAAAGAGTAACCTGAAGACACACTGATGTTGTCCTGACCTAGGCCCAGAGTGATTTGGGGGTAAGTCACACAGTTGGGCTCTTTCTGTATTCCTCATTTTCTGAGTATACAAGGAAAAGTATTTCTAGTTTTTGGGGGTTTTTTTTGGGGTGCTGATCCCACATAGCAACTGGTGAAGCCTGGAAGAGCCATGGACTACAAAACATTGCACGTCCTGAACAGTTGTGCCTCTGTTGTCTCAGTCCATTGTCAGTAGCTATTTCTGAACTGAAACAGTTTGGTGCCTTAAGATCCTAAGCTGTAAAGCAAGAATGTGGAAGAGAATTGTGAATAATGCCTGCATGTGTGGATACTGTCATGTGGATGGGACAGTGGCAAACATGACTTGAGAAAATGGCCTTGAGTTGCGCCAGAGGCGGCTTAGGTTAGATACTAAGAAGAATTTTTTTGGAACAGGCTGCCTAGGGAGATGGTGGAGTCACCATCCCTGGAAGTGTTCAGAAACCACATGGACATGGCACTTCAGGACATGATTTAGTGGTCATGGGGTTGGGCTGGTGGTTGTACTTGATGATCTTAGAGTTCTTTTTCATCCTTAGTAGTTCTGCGATTCTGTGGATTTAACAAGACCATGTTGTTACATAGCCATGACACAGGAATAAATATGCATTACATGCCAGTGCCTGTAGGGCTATGGACTGCTTACCCCTCTTAATAACTCTGTGCCTGAAACCAGAAAATAAAGAACTTCAAAGCAGTTTTGCTCTGCAAGCTCATGATTCAGGTGTTCTGAACATCAGCGTGTTCCCCCTTCCCTCAGGCTGTTTTCTTTGGCAGCTGCCCAGCTTTTCCATTAAGATTTGTGCATTATTGCACAGGCTGCTGATAAGTTGTTGCATACACGGCTGGCTTTGCCAGCTACTGCTTGAACCTGCTGGCAATTTTCTGGTAGCTAGGAATTAATTCTCCAAAGGAGAGAAAATATGTGGTTTATAAATATATCTTTCACAAGTCAGTCTGCAAGAAACTTGAACCATAAAAACATTTTTCTTCTTTCTTCTGTACAAACTCATTGTCCAGTTCTTTTACTTTCTTCACTATTACTAGATGCCATTCTCAATATAGCTGCAGCTGACCTCTCTTTGATGAATTATGCCAGAAAATGCTTCACCAAGTTTTCATGATAGTTATAGAGCAGCTCAGCTTTGCTGGACCAGAAATATCAAGTTTCCTCACAACACACCACTTATCCTTTAGAGAAAAGTTGTAGAAGCTCTGCTTGGTTAAACACAGGGAAGGCACAAAGACCAAGATCCAAACTATGAGTAACCCAGCTCAGAGCCTCCAGCTCTGTTAAACGTGAAATTTACACCTTGTGGCAAAACCTCCCATGATTCATCATTCTAAAAGCTGGTTACTCCCTTTCTCTGGCAGAAACAGTGTGCCCTCCTGTGGGCTCTGTATCCCCTGAGATGTAGGAATAATTACACACTTCCCACACGGTAAAGTGTTGCCCTCTGAGACATGAGCTGGGTGGCAACTACCTCCAAAGCACATGACTCTAAAATAACGCATCTTTGTTAACCTGTGCCAGACAGGTTGGGAATTTCATAACAAAGAACACTCCCAAACTCATAATTTCTAATTCCCTTTGCAACAGCAGATTGTACAAAAAGACGTACACCCTCCAAGTGAGCCTCTAAAGAAAACTAAACAGAGAAATCTGGGCAAGCTGCACACTCTAATCAGCAATCAAACTTCCCAATGAAGCTCTAGAGGGCCTGATTAAAAGCAGATGTGGGTGATCGTAATGAAGGAAAAGATAAGGCTTCTGGGAGAACAGAAATTTACATGAAAAGCCCTTGACTCTGTAGTAGACCTTCACACAGGGTTAATGGATTTGGGCAGACAACAAGCTATGGTTTTACGCCACTTTTACTAATCACAGGAATTGTGTTGCACTGCAGGATGAGCACAGGGTTCAAGAGCAGCCCTCCCTAGCTGCATGGCTCTAAAACTGAACTACAGGCTTGTGATTGCTTTGAGAGATTTAGGAAGCATTTGTCTTCCAGATATGAGATACCCTTTTCCAGTTGCATATCTCCTTGGAAAAGTGGGGTGTGGAAGAGGAGGATTCTGCCAAGCAAAAACATGGTGTGGGAGAGGAACAGTTTTTTAGTTCTGGTAATGCCCATTGAGCTTCCACCTACTATAGGACTGGGCATTGAGGGTGCAAAGATGTTCATTTCAGACTCTTGGCAGGAATATGAAAGTCATGTTTCCAAAGGTAACTAATATTTATCTTCAGCTACTGGAAAAATAAAACACAGAAGGAATGCCTTAATTGGCAGCAATGTGGAACAAAATGTTTGTATTTACACAAGGAAAGAGCAGTTCACATGCTAATAATTAAAGAAGGTTCAGAAAACATTAGCGAGGGAAAAAAGCATGCTCTGGGACTCTCCAGTTAGAAACTTTCAGCAGCACCTTAGTATAGAGATTTTCAACTGTTTTTGAATGATCAGGACATAGACAGGCTGGTGAGGTGGGCACAAGCCAACCTCATGAGGTTCAAAGAGGCCAAGTGCAAGGTCCTGCAGCTGGGTCGAGGCAATCCCAAGCACAAATCCAGGCTGGGCAGTGACTGGCTGGGGAGTAGCCCTGAGAAGAGGGACTTGGGGGTGCTGGTGGATGAGAAGCTCAAGATTAGGCAGCAGTGTGCACTTGCAGCCCAGAAAGCCAACCAGAGCCTGAGCTGCATCAGGAGGTGTGGCCAGCAGGTCGAGGGAGGTGATTCTCCCCCTCTACTCCACCCTGGTGAGACCCTACCTGGAGTACAGCATCCAATTCTGGAGCCTCTATTACAAGAGGGATGTGGACATGCTGGAACGTGTCCAGAGAAGGACCACGAGGATGATCAGAGCACTGCAGCACCTCTGCTATGAGGACAGACTGAATGAGTTGGGGCTGTTGAGTTTGGAGAAGAGGAGGCTTCCAGGTGCCCTTCCTGTGGCCTTGCAGTATCTGAAGGGGGCCTACAAAAAAGCTGTGGAGGGACTTTTTAGGTTTTCAGGTAGTGACAGGACTAGGGTGAATGGAGCAAGCTGGAGGTGGGGAGATTCAGCATGAGAGTGATGAGAGTCTGGAATGGGTTGCCCAGGGCGGTGATTGGGGCCACTTCCCCTGAGGTATTTAAGGCCAGGCTGGATGAGGCTCTGTCCAGCCTGATCTAGGGTAGAGTATCGCTGCCCATGGCAGAGGTGTAGGAACTAGATGATCCTTGTGGTCCCTTTTAACCCAGACTGATTCTATGATTCTAAGTGAGGATCCAATGCACTTCCACAGACTTCATGTACATGTATGACCTGGTATTTCTTCAGGCTCCCAGCATGGGTGTTTCAGATATAACTGTAGATCATAGACCACAGAAAATAACTCTTGCATTTGATTGATCTGTTTATCTGTTTCCACATCAAAAGGTCATTTGAACATGTTTGCAATATGCTTGCTCTTAAAACAGTCCTATGAGGCAAAACGACACTTCAGCCCATATTTAGGACTGGATATTTCTGACAGTCATGAATTACTTTCTCATCTTGGTATACGTTTCATGGTTTTGCTCACTAAAATGTGTTTGTCCAAGTTGCTTGGCTGTTAAGGGGAAACAGGACATGGTTAAGCATTTTTTTTTCTCCAAGGACTTTTTAAGTTTAAAATTAAACTTTATTAAAGCTGTAGTTTTTGCAGAAGACTCTTTTGATTAATTTTTAAGCAAAAAAATGGGTGAATGTTGTTTAAAAAATTGCTTTGACACTCATAAAAGGAAGAAAAAAGTGTTCCAATTTGAAGTGCCTTTGTATTTAAACATTAAGCTAGTTTTAGTAATTTTTTAAAATTTATGTCAACATCTAATGAATATTTTATTATTTTCAGCATGAACCTTTCAAGACAGAGCACATTTCAATATGACCATTTTGAGGCATGATTTGTGATTTGCATTTTTCACGTTTAATGTGGAACTATTAAAACAGCATTTTTAGTTGGTTGGGGGATTTTTGTGTTTGGTTTGGTTTGATTTGATGCAGTTTGATCTGTTCCAGTGGGATGTGTTCCTGCCTATGGCAGGGATTTGGAATCGGATGATCTTTGAGGTCTCTTCTAACCTAAACCATTCTATGATTCTATGATTTTGCTTTTGTTTTCCCAGAGATTAGATTTTCTTTTCCTGACATTATTTCCTGCCCTGTTCACTTCAGAGATGGTTAAATGAACAAAAAAACTTTACTATTAAATTTTTTTTTCTCATCATCAATACAAAGTTTTTTCATATAGACTTCACACATCACAGCCTCACAGCTTTGTAAAGCTGAGAATAATTTTTCATATTCAGATACACATTTAAATCCTAGTTAAAGTAGTTTTTTTTTCCAAGGTAGAAGGCACTTCAGAAAACCTTGAGGAAAAAGCCGTGGTCTCAATGGCAAAGGGCTTTGTGTGTGGTGGAGTCCAAATTTGCAAATAAGATTCAATTCAGTATGGATTCAATCAAATGAACTGGAAAGATGTCCTTTTCCTTAAGGGTAAAAAGTCCCTAGAAATACTGTGTACAAGCAATAGCTCCTAGAAAGCCTTCTTGGAGCTGGAAAGAGGCTGTTATGAAAACTTGGTGATCCAGAACACATCTGTGCTGAACAAAAGTGTGCATTGTTTCCAAGTTTAAACAATGGGGAGAATGTAAGGGAGACACTGGAAATGAGCCCAAGCTAACTTCATAAATTATTAAGTGGTAATAAATCAAAATTAATTCTACTCTGCATAATCTAGGCTTGTAATTTACCCTCTACTTTCTGGTACTTGCTGAGCAGTTCTGCTTCAAACTCTTGAATTTCCCCACCATATCAGGAGCAGTAGGTGTTCTTGATGACCTGCTGGATGATGTCTATTTGAAATGAAGCCTTTAGACTTAGGCTATTTCACTAGACTGTCTAAACACGTGCTGCTGCTAGGCAGAGTGCTTCTAGTGGTTACTGTGGTTTTGATGGCCTGTGAATGTGGAACCATAAGATAACCACAACCCAGATTTACTGCTCAGGGCTTCAGAACTGTGTTTGCAAGGACTATACTCAGAGCACACCCGCTAGCAGAGCACTTCCTGTAGGATTTGTTGAAGCAGAGAGAAAAGTCATTTGTTAGCTGATACTTATCTGCCATGCAATAGAGCTCATTCCCTCTAACACTGACACGTACACCTCCCAACTGTGTTTACACAGCAGCTAATTTCTACTTGTGGCTGCTGCTGTTTATAAGGAGAACCAAGCAATTGTTCCTAACAATTCTCTAAAAATAGATGTGCTGCCTTTAAAGGGGTTGTTAGAATTCTAAATAGTGCATTTCATGAGTATTTATAATGCAACAGCATTTGTGAACAGTGCCAAATTTGTCTTAGCATTTTTGGACCACTGATTTTGCAGTTCTTCTATCTCTTTACATTGCCCTTATGGAAATAATAATCATAAATAATTTTACATTTAGAAAACTTGTTTTTACCCACAATTTACCAAAAAGATTAGCAACCTTACATCTAGTCCTCAAGCCCTCATCTTGGCAAAAGAAGACATCAGCCATGGCAGAAATCTGAGCTATTTCTACAGTAGGGCTTGCTTTTATTTTTATTTTTTTTTTTTCACTGCAGCTATTACAGCAGAGTAGACTAGGATGTAACATATTCTGGTCATGACCAGAAATGGAGAGCAGAATTTGGTCAGACATTTAGTATAAATCTTTATTCTTGAAAAAAAAAAATTGGCATAAGCTTTCTAATTACATAGATTTTTTAAAAAAATCTTCTTTTTAAAGTCTTTGAAAAGTAATAGACGCAAAAGAGGTATCCCTAATAGCAGTCTTTGTATGTTGACTCAGTATGGATGAAACCATCCTCAAGACTCAACAGGACCACTTACTTCTATAGCAAGGGACTCTTCTGAGTCTTCTAACTAGCTCTGTGAGAAAGGTTATACACTTTTCAGCATATTTTATGTGAGCTTGCTTTTCACTAGAGCTAAAGCAATTGAATCCAGTGCTCCGAGTTCTGCTTAAAAGAGACACTGGCTGAGAGGAATGAATGGCTGAAAGATATTGATGAACAGTGTTGGATGGCACACTGCTTAACAAAAATGAGTCACACCTTGGCAGCTTTTGGGAATGAGATGACAAATAATTAGGAAATTAAACTTACTGGAAGACAATCTAGTGCATAGTCAATTTTTATTTTTCTTTCAAATTCAAGTATCTTTTTCAACAACAATTAAACACTGTAACAAAAGAACTCCAAAACCGCACAGCTAGACACTCTAGGAACTACACAGCACTCTGGACAATGATCTTTGCCTTATTTGCTATTGTGATGGCAGGTATTGTGCAATATTTATTTTTCAAATTAATATAATTTATTAATTTTGATATTCAAGACTCTCACCATTGACCAGTATTTTTAATAATAGGTCCTTTGCAATGGTCATGAAAGGTATTACACAAAGGATCTAGAACACTTAAGGAATAGCTAGCAATATACAACAAACATTAAACCATTACAAGTGGAAATAAGTTCTTGCAGTAAGTTATATGGCTTGACCACTAGAGGAAATCGAGGAACTCCTTTCTGCATAAGGCAGAAGGCACTTGGATTCAAATAGAGAGTTTTACAAAGTTTTGAGAAGAGACTTTTGAGTATTTACTCAAAAAATAATATCTCTGGACTCCCAGAGCTAAGCTGCAGTTTCCAGACAGTACCCAAACACTTGAAGGGAGTTCTATTAATGTCTTGATAGCCATAGAGGCATCTAAATCTTCCCAGGCTCTAACAGGGTGCTGGGGGAGAGGCAGATGATCTCTGACCCGATCCTGTCTCATCTTTGACTCCAGACTTGGAGCAGAGGTTTGCAGAGGTGCAGGCAGGATGTCTTGCAGATATGCAGAGGCGCACAATATTGCACTGGCTAAGTAAGCCTATTATGTGAAGGCAGTTAATGCTTATTCCCTGGTAAACTTGAGGCAAGGCAGTTTCCAGGATATACAAACCCAAATTATCAGGACTTGTTCTTATGTAGAAGGTAGAGTATGGCAGGATGCAACAGCAGAGAGCAATGAGGCAGAAGCATGGAAGGCAGAAGCAATGTCAGAAGCATGATAAGACAACACATTGTGTTTACCTGCTCGTCTCTTTTTACCAGTGTAGCCTGAGACTAGTGGGACTTTGGCCACAGATTAGTGAATTAGAGTGACAGTTGGCCAAACCTGACCATATTGGGTAAAGTTAGGGCTTACTTCTACCTTTTTAGGGCAGAACACAAACAAGTGTATAAACACATGAAGGCACCCTGTTTACAAGTTTGGAAGGAGAGAAGGAGACTGGAAGGCACCAGGGCTTTATCTTCCTTTCCTGAAGTTGCTTCCCCCAACAGCAGAAGGAGGAGGAACAGGGAAAACATGTCTGGGCAAAACAGGACATATTTAGGCCTATTTTGTCCTTCCACAACAGTTATTTGCCTTTTTAGAGGTGTGAGGGCTAGGACTCATTTGTTTGATACAGGACATCCATCATCTTTTTCAAGTTCACTCAGCCCACTAAACTGAATGAGAGCCTTTATTCTTGGGGGTTTTTGTTTGCTTATTTGTTTTCTTTTCCTCCATTTCATTGTGAATTTTGTTTAGAGAGAGTGGAGTAGTTCAAGAGGTTTGTAGACATTTATAAAGTAAAATTGCACTTGACAAATAAATTTACTAGGTAAATAAATCTTAGCGTTACAAAGATTTTGAATCCTAGTGCTGACATTTGTTAAAAAGAGTAAGTTTGACTTTTTAGGTTGTCAGTGTTTTGTTTCAGAATGATGTAATTATTTTTTAAGGTGTTAAAGGTGACCACATAGAAATTAGGAAGTTAAATCAGAGTAGAAAGCCATGACATGGTTGAAATGAAACACAGCATAGTTGTGCTTTGAAATGAAGCTCTCAGGTTAGCATAAAAGGTGATTTTCTCTCTCATACACACACTATTTATTTTAGGTCAACTATATGCATTTATTTCCATCCAATTTTCCAGTTGGATGCCAAATCAAAATGGCAGCTGTTCTGTGTATCAATTTAATCCAGATAATCCATATGTTGAATGGGTGAATTCGTGGTGAGAAGAATTTTTAATCCTCATTGGATTTTAGCAGAAAGCATAATAGTGTAGAGGAGAATTGATGCTGAGAATTACCTGTGTCTACATGGGATAAAACTCCAGCACAGTAATGAAATTCCACTGCCTGCTGATTTATTGTTGAATACAATAAAAAAAAAGGAAGCATCGACATAAAATGTATAATTTTGGTATTTGATCTGTGGTGGTAAGATAGGAGCTGAAAATGAGGATCAGCTCAGCACATTGTTTCATACTACATTACATATATCCTACCTTTTTGTACTATATAGCTTGGTGAAATCCAGCCAGCCTCCATCTGCTTATCCTAAAAGCTGCAGTACCAGAAGTACCAGTGTGTATGAAGTAAAAATCATTATTAATAATATGCATCTGGAAATACTAAAAACGGAAACATAAAAAAACCGGATGTGCATGGAATAATTTAGAGCTCATACAAATAAGTGTGGAGTAAAAATACTCAAACAACAACAAGTTCAAAAGGTGGTGGGGGTTTTTTGGTTTTTGTTGTTTTTTGTTTTTTTTTTTTCCCAGACTGGAAAGCTTATGTAGATGTCTCTTGCTATATGTGTAAACAAACGTAGAGGAAAGGCTTACAACTTCCAATAGCAAGGAAAAGACTTTCACAAACACACAAGTTAAACCAGTTACTTATGTAAAGACAGTATTGCTTAACATAAAACAGCATTGAGATGGTTTTAAAATAAACAGCAGGAGTAGTTACATTTCATGAGTGATGGAAGAAATACAAATTTCAGTAGCTCATGAGACATCCTCCAGAGCTGTCATCCTTTCTACTCATCCTGGTATCACAGCCTTTTCAGTTTTACACATTCATTTATATATTCTCATGAAATATTTCTTGCTTAGTTTTGTAGTCACATATATAAATAAAGACTTCTTCTTAGTAATTTCTGATTCCATTAAGTACGGGCTGTTTTTTTTCCCCTTTGTGACAGAAATAGACATTTAGAAATCAAGGATGTGATGGGTGATGGTTTGAACTGTATTCAGGCCACGGTTGTAAGAGTGATTTCTGAAATAAGGATCAAGACTCCACATGTACTACACCTGAAAAAAAACAGCTATACTTCCTTTTCCAACCCCTCCACCACTCTTCAGAGAGGCCTGCACAATATTATATAGGAAGTAAACCCATTATTCCTGGTGAACTGCTCCAGAGGTGACACTAATTCAGTGAATGAGGCAGAAAAGTTCTGAGTGGTAACTGAGCTAAAGTGGCTGGCAGAAAAGTTAAGCTCATGATACAGTGGCAGAAAGAACTGCAAAGAGTAATTACGGGAAGGGGAACTCAATTAGCTGGAACAAACAACTGATTGTGCGATTAAGGAAAACCCTGTAAATCATTAGAAACCTCTTGTCATACAGCATTTCTCTACAGTCCTGCTGTAGTGGCCCTGCTCTATCAGATGAAAGTTGAGGTTAAGCTGCAATCATGTTTTCATTTCTGTGTTTTGAACAACTAATGATGATCGCTTTTGTACCTTCCTTAATTACCTTGAACAACAATGCACATCTCTAACCCTCTGTTTTGCTAACCCTTTGGCACATGAGATGGTGCAGGAAGCCACAGAGAATCATACAGCTATCCATTTACTACATGCAGGTTTATAGATTCACATTTGCACTTTTCATACACAAGACCTATCTGAGGGAAGGCCCAGAGGTCCCTTTTTATCAGATCACTGGGAGGTGATCTGCTGGAGAGTAGCCCCATGAAGAAGGACCTAGGAATCCTGGTGGAAAAGTTGTCCATGGGACAGCAATGTGCCCTTTTAGCCAAGCAGGCCAATGGGATCCTGGAGTGCATAAAGAAGAGTGTGTCCAGCACACACTTCTACTCTGCCCTTCTACTCTGCCATATTGAGACCTCACCTGGAATATTTTGTCCAGTTCTGGGCTTCCCACTTCAAGAGGGACAGGGATCTACTTGAGAAATTCCAACAGAGGACAACAAGGATGAGTAAGTGACTGGAGCACTGCCTTATGAGGAAAGGCTGGGACTGTTTAGTCTGGAGAGAAGAAGACTGAGAGAGGATCTAATCAATGTCTATAAACATCTGAGGATTGGAAGTCAAGAAAGAAGGGACATGAACAGCCTCTGCTCACTTGTGCCCTGTGAAAGGACAAGGGGCAACGGATGTAAACTACAGCACAGGAAGCTCCATCTCAACATAAGGAAGAATTTTACTGTAAGGGTCACAGAGCACTAGAACAGGCTTTCCAGAGAGGTTGTGAAGTTTCCTGCTCTAGAGACTGTCAAGATCTGTTTGGATACACTCCTCTGTGACCTGTGCTAGATTGTATGGTCCTTGTCTGGCAAATGGATTGGACTTGATGATCTCTGGAGGTTCTTTCCAACCTCTAACATCCTGTGATCCTATGATTTAGCCAGAATCAAACATACGGTTATAATTTGAGTTTCAAATCCACTCGGAGATATCATTAAGTGCAAACCTAAATTCTATTTAGAAGAGCTAGGGAGAGAAAGAAGAAAAGGTCTGATTTTAATATTATTCAGAAAGAGAATAGTAGAGAAAAAAAAGATATTGGTAGAACAAAGCAGAATGGTAAGAATACATGAGAAGGGCATACAAACCTAGTTGGCAGGACTATCTGGAGATAAGATTCCTTGAAGCTTCAGCTTTATGAGTTTGCTTTCAGTTTTGGTTTTGTTGGTGTTGCGCTTTTT
>VWZI01009946.1:585184-616965 GCA_013396835.1 Psilopogon haemacephalus
TTTTGTGGTGCAATTGTTGTGTTGGACTCTTCCTGTAGCTGAGAATATCAGTTTTGCTCAGGCTAAAATTTCAGCAAAAATGTGTGTAAGACAGGTAAGAGAGTAATGCAGGGAAATCAAATGGTTTTACTTCATTTTGTTGTAAAATTTAATACTGTCTGAAAATATTCACATTTTTAAAAAATTCTGCCATTGTTCCACTGTGGATTTTCTGAGGTGGTTTGGTTCAGTTTTGGGTTTCCTTCCAATCTTTACACATCATGAGAATTTTGCTTTAAGGACAGCACCTACTTCGAAAGAGCATCCCCTCATGATGGTTGGGCCATCTCTGTCACCTGGAAAACAAGAAGCCCTTTTCCTCAACCTCCTTTCAGCCATACTGAGACACATATTCAACTTCTGTCTGAAAGCACACGCTCATATGTCCTCATGCACTGATTGCTGATAGTAAGAAGTTCAATACTAACTACTATGAATAAATGCCATCTTTTTGCCTGCTGAGCAGTACGGACAGTTGTTTCTTACATCTCCCCTTCCTAAATGCATTTTTAAACCGTGCTGGCAAAAATAATCTCTAAGGGAAATTTTCCTTCTGTAGCACTTCGGTCGCTGGCTTGGGTTTAGAGAAGCTACTAATGAGGCTGATGATTAGTGACAATTCTAGTGACAGTACTTATGCTAGAAACATCTGGCTGAGTGCTCTGCACTGGATGCAGACCCAGCAGACTGACCCACCATTTGCTGCTGTGCAAATGGCTTTATATTTCAGAGATAGCAGAATCATTTATCTTCATTAAGCAACAGTTTCTAAACCGAATAATTAATGACAACTAGCCTGGAAATAGCTGTGCAGAAAAAGTAGTACAAAGGGAATAAATAAATTCTGAGAAGAGGAAACGTGGAGTCTGGAGTAAAAGAGGCATGAAAATCTTTTCTTTAAAAGCATCTGCTATCCTGTGTGAACATTTCTGTGCAGACTGAATTACTGCTATTTCCCCACCAAAGTGAGCAAGACCACTGGATGGTGAAGCTATCTGAGCATGTGCAAGTGGCCCCAGCTGTCAGAAGGGAAACAGCAGTTTTCTTGGCACCCCAAGCTTGGGCCTCACTGATCTCTTTTTGCCTGTGCCTTGCTTTCATCAACAAATAGCAGAACCAAAGTTGGGATCTACAGTCTACAAGAGGAATGGGAGGTGAGATGCTTCTGGTGAGATGCTAAAAGGGACTATTTCCTTTCTTCTGAGTATTTCTGTGCATTTAGTTCTAAATTTCAGCCCAACTTTGCTGTACTGATGCCCACTTTCCTGAGCTACCTGGATTAAATTTTCCTCTTTCCTGTAAGCAGTGTACTGATTTGCAGATACCCTGGTGTTTAATCTTTTTTGAAGAAAGCATACAAGGCACAGCCATGAGATGTTTGCAACAAGTTTCCCAGAAAGAAAGCTTTTGGGAGAAAATATTAACGGCTTCCATCTAAGAAGAATAAGAAAGGGGCAGCAATCTTTATAAGACACTTTAAAAATTCAGTGCACTCAAGGAACATTGCAGAAGGAAGCCTAATACCCAATTCTCCTCAGCACCACAGGCCTCTTTTACAGTCTGCCCTAAAAATCCCAGCAGCCTTAGAAAGATGAAGTGCAAAAGCTGTGTTTTAAAGCAAATGTGAAAACGTTTTCCATTTACTTTTATATCATGCTAATTGACCTAAAGACTTGAGAATTGACCACTAATTTTAAGAAATATAGATGGGAATTGCTGATAGGACTTTTCCAGTCTCTGCAAAAGGAGGTTTTCATTATTTCTAAGCAGTATTGAGTCACACACATTCACCTCCTAGGCCCATTGCTCAACTAATCACTTTACTTTGTAGCCCTTTTGTAAAAGGAAGCCTTTGACACTCTCCTGTTCCATAAAGAATGACACATGAAATCCCTTTTCTCAAGGCTATGAGTAAGTATTACCTTTAAAATTAGAAAATTCCTGTATCAGCAAAGCACAGAAAGGTTCTGGACAATCTTCCAATTGGACTAGTGGGGAGAAAGATCTAACTAATTTAAAATAGCCTTGACAAGTTTATAATGAGCTTGTATGAGAAGGCAACTTCAGGTCACAGAGGACTGGATCTGATCCCAAAAAAATGGTTTTAGTTCCAAGTTTTAAATGTGCTGAAGGATGCTTTATTGATGTGAATACCTTTTGTTTTGGTGTTTTTTAGAAGATGAGCAGCCTCCTGTATTTACTCAGCAAAAGTATGATAACAACAGAAGACGCAGAAAGAAGAATTATGAAGAAGCAAAGAAATGAGATTTGAGCTCCTATTTTTTATGTCAGTGGCAACATGGATTAACCAATGATTCACAGGTTGCTGGTGGTCTGCAAAGGCATTCTGAATATCTCACATCTCCTCAAAGAAAGAGTCATCTTCCTTTAGCTAAAATTTAGCAGTAATGCACACAACAGATGAGACATGCAGACATTTGTCAGAGGTCTACACTTTCAAAGGCTTGTAACTCAGTTAAACTGCCTTCCAGAATACTATCATTTCTCTTTTACAATTAGTATGAACAAAGAGATATGTAAAGGACACACAGGAACGAGGCAGCAAAATCAAGAAAGGAACAAATTTGTCCACATCGTAGTGTTTGGTAATGTCTAGGAAGGATGGCAGGCTTGACTGCCAGTCTGCCAGAGTACTGACTTTGCTAGGTATCCTCCAAAGGCTGTGTTTCAGATTGCCATTGTTTTGTTGTGGGGTTTTTTTGTGGTTTTTTTTTTTTTTCCTGTTACTGCTTGGAAGCAGTTCTAAGAACATCTGTAACTGGGGTGGACAGAGAAATGCAGAAGATGCAAGATTTATGCATGAAGGGGAGTTCTGAGATTACAACAAAAAGAGGATAACACAAAAGTAAAACAATAACAACAGAGATACTCCAACCAACCAAAATAAACCAACCTATAAGCAAAAATAAAACAGAAAAATACCTCCAGCCAAACAACAACAATACAACCCAATCAGCCAACCAAAACTAAAACCAGGAAAACAAACCAACCAAACAAAAAACACACTCTTAGCAGGAACAAAATTGCTAGCTTGAAGGTTTGCTCAAGGTGATTCTCTGCCCAGAGAAGTGATCACCCTGCAGTGCCAGAATCAGATGTGATCGTTCTCAGACATATTCATCCTAGAAACATTGCACTCTGGAGGGAGAATGAAGGTCCCTACCTATGTGCTGAGACTGGGTGATCATGTCCTACAGTGTTTGTAGTGATGTGGTTTACAACAGCATGTGGATAGAGGCAGACAAGTAGCTCTGGTATGACCATCTTCACCTATCAGCAAGTATTATAGATTTTGGTTGCGGCATTATAGATTTTGGTTGTGGCATTTGGGACCTGATGAACAGAAACAAGAAATCATATTCAGAGCTATTCCCTCCCACGTGAAGGAAAAGTTGCCCTATTTTCAGCCAACTGATACTGCATAAACAAATTGCCTTTATACATGTGTGTTAGCTACTAGTCATTGTGAAGATCCAAGGAAAGCCTCTGGGCACAACCACAGTAATAATAATTTCTTTGATATAAAACGAGGTTGTTATTCATTTCTGGATAAAAAAAATCCAGCACAGTTCTGCAAACTTCAGCCTGCATCTGTTTCTCCAGCAAGCAGCAAACATTAGAATCTGGTCATTGATCCTCTGCTTGTTAGGAGCAAAACACTCACATAATAAGAAGCAGGAAACCTGCACAAATGCTCTCCATTTCAGGAAGCTATGAAACAGATGGCTTGGTTATAGCATTGCTTCCCTTCACAATAAAGGGTTTGCTTTAATTCTGTAAGTACAGCTCATCTATCTCAGCCAAGGGGATCCTAGAGGCTTTGTCAGTTTTGTGTGTCTGTTTGGGGACAAGACAGAAAAGTTGTTTTCTTGCCATGGAAAATAAATGTGCTTCAGTACAGCAAAACAACAAGGGGAAAAAAAAAAGACACATTATAACCAAGGAAACAATGATTTTTCATGCAGGAGAAGCAGCAGAGCATAAAATATGGTGCATGGTGGAACGGGGCAGGCAGAGCCCCATCTTGTGGCAGAAAGTCCAATTCGTATTCCTTCGCCTGGTGCATGAGTCACCACGTCCCAGCGACAATACTCTGGGACATTGCTCCGTGCAGCTGGCCTTTAAATATTTAAATGTATTGGATTAAAAGAAAGATGTCTGTTCTTTGCCAAGCAGCTGCCTATAAACAGCTTTCTAAATTGCAAGAGTCGGGTAATTAACTTTTCCCTTTCCCACAGAGAAGAACCCGTTTGTTCTGGGAAGGCAGGGATGGGTTTGAGTCTAGAAAGGAACTGAAGTGACATTGAGCTCATTTGGTGTTTGTTTGTTCAGTTTTGGAATTTGCTGTGGTCTGTGGGAGAAATATATCTACATGCTGACTGCACTGCTGGCTGCTTTCCCGCTGGAGGTAAATTCTCCAGCTTTCCCTTGCACCCAATCCAGTTATCAAAGCAGACATTCCTCCAGGTAATTTCATATTCCAGAACACTTGCCCTGCTCAACTAGCTGCAGGCAAACAGAAAACTATCAATCATTGGCTGGGACTGCTATTTCAGGATCTTCATGGACCCATTGCTGAACAAGTGCAATGTAGAAACCTCTTTTATTTGTGCCCAGGTCACCTGTCCTAGCATTTCCTTCTGTAAATACACCCTAAACCGTCTATTGCATATTGAAGAGGACAGGAGCAATGAACTTGCAGCTAAGAATGTATCAGTCATACCTATTGGACTGTGTAAATTGAGCAAAGATGCATTAACTCCTCCCCCCCCTCCCCCTTCTTCTAATAAAAATGGAACTCTTAAAGAGATTTCGGTGCATTGCACTGATTCAAATAGCAGTTGGACTTTGTGATGAGAATTAGGGTCCTAAATATTATCAAGTTCTGAAGTTTCATGATTTGGAACCTTCCAGACACAAAGATGGATTTGTCTGAGTACAGCTTAGCTCTAGAAGAGTCTGCTTTAGGTCTCCAAAAAAAGATCAGAAATCATTACAAAGACCTTTCCTGAGCCTTCCTTGATTTCTCATTTCTGTTAATGAACATTTATAAGTGGAGAACGTGTTCCCTCATGCCATTTTCTTACCTTTGAATCAGACAATTAAGTAACATGAATACAGAAAAGTTCCAAAGTTTTTGCATTCAGTCAATTCAGATTTTTTTTTTTTTAATTAATAGATTTCCTAAGTTCATCCAGGTGTCCTCAAAAAGAAATCTCTTGAAAAGAGATTGGTGAAGCATCTTGCCTATTTATATTTCTAGCTCAGATATGTGTCTGTGCTAGCTCACTTCTGCTTTAGTGTGAACTGAGGGTGTAGTAAAAGCCTGGCCAAAATCCTTCACCTTTTTCATGGAAATCTGTGCTCAGCATGACTGTGGCCGTAGGTCACTGGTTAGCAGCCTCTGATATGTAGCTTCTTCAGGTTCTTTATTCAATTCCGGAGGACTGAGCATTTGCATCACAAAGTTGAATGGCAAATAGCAAACATGACATGGAACTGTTGGAGCCAGTCCAGAGGAGTGTCACAAAGATGATCAGAGGGCTGGAGCAGCTCTGCTATGAGGACAGGCTGAAAGAGTTGGGGATTTTGAGCCTGGAGAAGAGAAGGCTTAGAGTACACCTTATAGTAGCCTTCCAGTATCTGAAGGGGGCCTACAGGAGGGCTGGGGAGGGACTATTCACAAGGTCTTGTTATGACAGGATGAGGAGAAATGAGTTTCAACTGTCAGAGGGGAGATTTAAACGGGATGTTAGGAGGAAGCTCTTTACAGTGAGGGTGGTGAGAGAGTGGAATGGGTTGTGTCTGCTCCCTCCCTGGAGGTGTTGAAGGCCAGGTTGGATGAGGTCTTGAGTGACCTGTTCTAGTGGGAGGTGTCCCTGCCTATGGCAGGGGGTTGGAACTAGATGATCTGTGAGGTCCCTTCCAACTCAAAACATTCTATGATTCTATGATTCTATAAATGGGATATGGACCTGTCATGGAAAAAGACTTGGGGAAAAAATGTCTCGCCTAAGGATCTTCAGATTGAGCAGAATAGCAAGTGAAAACAAGAAGACTGAATCTATAAACAGAACCAGGAAAAGGATCCAAATATTTTAGCTTACAGAGTCGTGCTTCATACATTGAACCACAGTCACCTCCTTTTTCTCTCCTTTAGCCTCTGTTGTTTTTCTGCTCTGTTAAGTGTTCTTTCCCTATCTGCAAATTATGGTGGCCCTGTAAGAGAAATTGCTTGGAAAATAAATAAAATCAATAGGTAAAAGCTGTAATTTATGGTGGAAAATGTGACAGAAACACTAGAAGGGCACACACTAGAAGATCATATGGCACTGGGGAATCTTTGGATTTATAGAGTGTCTTGCTGAGGTGAAGGGAGGTGGTGATTGAGCATGCTAGAACTTTATTTACTACACAAAGTATTCTGACACTTTCTTTTATTCTAGGGAACTGTGAATATCTCTTCTAGAAACTTCAAGGAACACAGAAGTTCTTCACTAATATAAAAGGAGAGCATAAGCAATAGCATAAGCAGAGTGAACATTTCTCTGTTTCTGGAAAATAAATGTGGACATAGTTTGAGTTTTGTTTAGTATTTTTCAATGTTTTCTCTCTTCCATTAACAGACTTTAGAAAAATACTTCACAATGATTATTTTCAAAAGGTCAGAAAGTAGTATTAGTCAGGTTTGTTTTGCTGAGCATCATTGGAAGACGGTAAACAAAAACTTGAGAAATCCCTAATTGGCAATTAAATAGTTCTTGTGGACGTACTTTTTTGTTTGGGTTTTTTGTTTGTTTTTTTTCTTCTTTTGTTGTTGTTTTTTTACTTTTAAAGGACATTTCTTTTTTAAAACAAAAGAAAACAAAACAAAATTATATAGGCATTGCCTTACCAATGCTGTGGATAAATTTGTTCTCAACATATCTCAAACATATTATTTGACAATCTGTTTACCCACTTCAGTTCTGGCTCCAGCTAAATGATATTCTTTACAAATAATGTTACTCACTGTGTTCTTTCACAGCTGTTCTTCACATGTTTTCTTTGCTGAGTCTCAGTTGTTGGCATTCACACTTTGTTGCATTACGCAATGAGCTTACTTAAGAGCTTTAGCTGAGCAAAAGTTTCTTGCTGTTTGTGGGGGCCAGGTTCCTCATCAGAGAAACATGTCAGAGTGCTGTGAGCTCTGCCCCCCAAAGGTAGAGCTGGGAATTGTTGCTAGTAGATGCTAATACCTAAATCTAAATAAGGTACATTTCACCTTTTATGGTAGCCAGTCAGACAGAAAATCATATGGCAGCAGAACTCCCCTATCTTTCCAGGTATCACTTTCTCCTGAATCCGCAACCTTTTCTGCACACCCTGTACCCTGGAGTAACTTTTCTTTGCTCTTTCTTTGTCCCTCCCCACTTTTTTTCCCAAATGCTGTTTATTCTTTCTGCCTGTCTTCATAACTGACCATGTGACTGAACACTTTTCTTTTATTCACCATGGATCAGCTCAACAGCATTCCTTTCTGTAATTCACACTGTACCTTTTCTGCTGTTGAATGATATTCAATTCTGTAAAGCTTTCCAAGTTACAAGCTGCTATGCACTGTGTCATCTTGTATTGGCATCTTGAATCTTTAATAAAGTTGTTCTCAAATAATTTTTCAATAAATGAAATGTACCTGCTGAGATGAGATTCTGCACATCAGCATGTGCAGCTCTTAATGGATTAGGAGATACAGACAAAGAGGGGGATAGAGGAAATTAGAGAGAAGGAAAAGAAGAACCTTTCCACTATTTTTTTCTTCATTCAAATAGTTCAGTTCCTTTTTGTCTGAGATTTCTTCCACATAATTGTCAAATTTAATTATTTAGAACACATATCCAATAATACACTTAAGACTAATTCCCTGGGAAACTGTCAAACATGTAAAAAGGAGTGGCAAGAAAAACCCTGGAGGGATTTTGCCTAGCATGACTGCAATTTAGAAAAAGATCCGTGCACCAATATTAAGGAGTTGGGTATTTGCATTTACATATAGATGTGCACATGGGTTATACATGCATATATATTCATTCACATGGTAAACAAAAGCAGAATTCTTATTAAAAAAAAAAAAATAGGTGGATGAAAACTGTATTTTAATTTTTTTTCCTTTTTGACAGGGGGAAAGCCCAGAATGTTTCATGCCTCATTCTGTAAATTGATACAGACAACCAATGGGAAGATTAGAGCTGACTTATTTGTGATAAAGATGTGAGATTTGTTTTCTGTACGGGCTCATTATGATATAGAAACTCACATCGTTATGGGTGCACGGGCACCTAGTTACAAGAGAAAATCAATAGGAAAGAGTTATATTCATCTACTTCAGAATCTGTGCCTGAGCACCTGATCTAAGGCCCATTTGTTGATTTTCATGGATTTGGGAATAGGTCCTGTCTCAGAGATGCTGCAAATAGAGTCGAGGTCAAGGTCTGCTGCTCAGTGAAGGGAAGAAAATGTGTTAAAGCATTAGTGCACTCAGCTCCCTGGCAGCTTTCTTGTGTCCCCCAGGATGTTCCGAGGTTCACAGCTGTGAAAGAGCAGCTGAGCACTGGGATCAGGCAGTTAATCAACTAGAGAAGGACAATGTCAGGGCTGGAAATAGATGAGAACTAGGAAAGTGAGTGCAGGAAAGGTAGTTTAAATCAACAAGTCTAGCCCATGTATTTCCACTGCCCTTTGCTTCATTGTTCACATATTAAGACAGATTTACCACAAAAAAAGTGCAGGAGGGACAACACACCAAAGCCGTGCTGAAAGATGCTGTTAACATGTTCTGAATGACAGTAAGGAGACCCTCTTAGAAGCAAGTCAGGGAGAAGTGCTCAGCTGAATGACCTCAGAGAAACGAGAAGTACCAAAGCAGCAAAGAATGTTCTTAATCTCTGTTCTACCTTCAGAAGGAACAAATAAAATGTGTGGTGAAGTGGGACTTTAAGGAGCAGAGCCCAGTGAGCCAGCCACGAGTCCTTCCTGGCCTGTTCCCTCCTCTTAAACTAATGAGATTTTCATCCACCCAGAGTTGTCAAGACAGATGGGAGAAAGGAAAGGCTAAAGCTGACATCTAAAAGTGCTCTGAGACTTAAACTTGTCTGCATAAGACTTTGTGGAGCCTATCTATCAAGTCTCATGCTTAATCTTCCCCTTGATTTTTTTGTTGATTACTTCAGGATGTCAAACACTGATTGCATTGTCTCTGTTTGTCTTTTCTTTTGACAGTCAATTTTGGGGCTGCTCTGGCATGTTTTGTCCACGCATGTGAAAGTGGACATGCATGAGACTTAAGTGTCTGGATTCTGTAGGTGTTATTTTATGCAATCTATTAATAAAGCCTCAGGCTTTAGGAAGAACAAAGCCGGGAGAATCAGCATAGATATTAATAGCTCCTGCTAATGGTGGTGATTTGGAGAGCAACCAGAAACTAGATCAGATAGGTTTAATTTTTTTTGCCACTATAAAATAGTGTGCTCAGGTGCACTCTAAAAGCTAGAACTGGGGGAGAAGCAATTAATATTATGCTTCTCAGGTGTTAGGAAAGTGTCTCCTGGGTACAATTTCTAATATTCAGAATAAGATTAAAACCTATGAGAGCTCTACCTCCCAGTATTAAAACTCTTCCACTCTCTAAATATTCCTTGATTTTAACATTCCTGTGAGTACTTGAGTACGAATGTTAATTCCCCTGAAAAGAAACCTTAATAGCACAATAAAACTACAATGCACTTTTTCTGCCCCAGTTTTGAACTTCAGGGGAGTTCAGTACTGTAATCTCAGTTCTGGGGTGAGCTATATGTGGCTTCCACTGAATTACTGCTGATCCTGAAATGCATCATCTGCTGTCATTCCAGATCTGCCTGTAGTAGTGCTACAGCACCTCAGGACCTTCTGTCTAAATTCTACCTCATCCTAAAAACAACTGCAATTCAAATAGGAAATCTTGCTGTTGTAAATGTGACCTATGTTAGCCACACATTTCTAGTCTGGCCAAGAGATGTAGTCTCAGACCAGTCAGTCTCAGCCTTTCAGCAAGTTTCAAGGGGAGGAAGGGTTAATTTATTTTTTCTATCTTAATCACAGAATTAGAGAATGTTAGAGGCTGAAAGGGACCTTGAAAGATCATCCAGTCCAACCCCCCTGCCAGAGCAGGATCACCTATACCAGATCACACAGGAACACATCCAGGTGGGCCTTGCATATCTCTAGAGAGGGAGACTCCGCAACCTCTCTGGGCATCCTGTTCCAGTGTTCTGTCACTCTCACAGGAAAAAAAAATCCTCCTTACGTTTACATGAAACTTCCTATGCCTTAATGCAGGGACTGAGCATTCCTGAGATATAGCAACAGGGAGAAAAGAATATGGTCTACACTGATATTAACCTTGGCAATACAATGGATTGCCAGGGAGAATGCACAGACATTCTTTCTTACACGTATCTTTCAAATCACTCATCAGCATGGACTACACTATGTGGCAAGAGCTGAGGTCATGTTGATCTTGCTAAGGTGATTTTGCTTAACAAAACACAAGCAGGCAAAATTCAGATCTGTGTTGTGTGCTTGACATAAACAAATTACATCATGGGGCAGATGATAGATAGAAGCTGTCCTATTAGCTTGACAACCTATATTAAGTACATTGGTTCAGAAAAGGAAACCAAAGACATAGTATCTTCCCTAAGTTAGAAAGCATCATGCACAGAGAACTGTGAGGTCAGGTTGCAGTAACCACAAGACCAAGCAGCACAAATGCTGAGGTTAGCACAACAAGAGTCTTTTAGGTAATCAGTAGGAGTTATACCCTAATGCAGTAGACAATGTGGTTAAAGGATGCTTAGGAAGTGAATATGTAAAAGAGCTTCAATAAATTAGGAGAGGCAAGCCTGAGGGGATGGCTGCATGGGGTTTTCCAAAGGACAGTATTTGTGTGTCGTAACACCATCCCACATCTGTCAGAATGTGCTCAGACAAACAAGGCAGAGAAGTGCTTTAATGTCGGAAATGCAGAAATTTTAACTTTGCTTCTTGATTTCTGCTTAAGCAAGTCTACAATTTTCTCTAATAATCTTTGTGTCACTGATCAAAAGCAAACCAGACAGAGGTAAGGGGTGGCAATTGTGCTGCTTAATTTAGGTATTACTTGATGTTTGTGATCCAAGACTTACACAACATGGACTACTGATAGAAAAGTAGTTGATTCATTGCTGTCAATGAGGATCAGCAGGCTTGCATTCAATTCAATCCTCCCTTTGAATACTGTTATTAGGAGGGTGACATTTAATTCTGTCCTAGCCTTTAGTCATTAGCAGAACAATTAACAAAAGTGATTCTGTCCCTGTTGGGCAGTGAAAAGTGTCTTCACTTGGACAGCCTTTCTAAGGGGATTGGTACAAAGGACGGAAGAGGGATGGCAATCCTCTCTTGGGGCTAAAAATAGGCTAGAGGCAAGCACCATCTCACCAGTTAAAGGCTATGAAGTACAGTCCCGAAGCAGAAATTGCTATTGATAAAAGGAAAGACCTCAAAAGAACAGTGAGGGTTGGGAAGAAGGAAGAAAAGTGTGAAATTAGTGATGGTTTGGTGGGGCAAATTTAGCACCTGCAAAGGACTGGGACTTAGGTGTACATTCCCTGGTAATACATGAATTTAAACATCTGAAATAAGTTGTTCGGGTACCTTGAGTTTCACAGAAGGCTGCAGGCAGCTTAACATGAGGTGTTGCCAGCTAGAAACAGCTGTTGCTCTAATTTATACCTCAGGGCCTTTTTGCTGCTCAATGTATGTTGAAATGGAGTGGGCCTGAAGGGAATGTAAATTCATCTCTTTTCTGCCCTCGCTTTAGGCAGTTCTGCCTGAATGCAGCACAATACACCGCACGTTTTCCCAGGAATTTCTCTGTGCTGATCTCCCCTAAATATAATTTTTTTATTCATATTTTTGCTCATGGTCTATATTTGACTTCTATTACATGTGAGCATGGAATGACAGTCATGTGGCCTCATGACATCTATGTAGATGTAGGTAGCTCTCCAGAAAATAAAGGGACAACTTTAAATGAAATGCTATTTTTCTCTTTCTCACTGAAATGGAAGAGAACCAAACTGTTTCATAAAGCAGTCATTAATGACTTGTAAGAGCCTGTGGTAGAGACTTGACCTGGGTATGAATGGTAGCAAGCATCATTTTAAAAGGTGGAAAATCCTTTTCGTATTAAACTAGTGGCTCTTTTGATGAATGAGACTTCCTCTCAAATAGATGTGACACTGACAAAATTAGGCCACGCCACTGAATCTTTGGTGCAATTAGGCAATTCAATCCTCTAAATTTCATCTTTCATTGAGACTCCATACTGCATTCTCATTCTGCGTCGACTGTATCTAAGTGATTCAAAGTAGTTCTGCCTGGTAATCAGTCTCTGAAGTATGCTAGGCTTATTACACTAAGGATGGTGGAATACTCTACTCACAATGCAAAATTCAAAGGCTTTATTAATACTTTGCAGCATTTTTGCATATGTCTCCTTATGCATACAACTAGATGCCTGCTTAGCATATGTATCAGTGATATGAGATGCAAAGGACGTAAGCTTGTTACAGAAACACAGCTGTATTCAGTGCCTTCCAAAACCAGCTAAATATTCTTTATCTCCTTTGAAGATAACACTTCTGAAAGCTGTCAATGTATATGACAACTTCTAGATCTAATGTGCATTACTAGTAAAGGTGGTCATAGGAAATATGATGGAACCAGTCAGTCCACATGAATATTTTTGATCCTATTGAAAGTGGGGTGCTTTGACTCAGTTTAGGTTCCTTTGCAAAGAAGAAATAGTGAGATTCTAAAGATATGATGACACCTTTTTAAAGCCTGTGAAATTTTGTTTATTCATTTGGAAGTAACCACTTGGTCACTTACTTTTATTTTTTTTTTCCTTGTAATAATGAATATTTAATATTTTTAATAGACACTGAAAAAAAAAAAATGTGTTTTGTTGGATGAAACATTTCTGAAGACCCCAAGCAACCCACTCTTCCTCTGAGGGGAGACATTATTGCTCCCTAAAACTATCTGGAAAAAGGTTGTAGCAAAGTGAGTGTCAGCATCAGTCTCTTCCCCTAAGTTACAACTGATAGGACAAGAGGAAATGGCTTCAAATTGCACCAGGGGAGGTTTTGATTGAACATTAGGGAAAAAATTCTTCACTGAAAAGGTTGTAAAGCACTGGAACAGGATGCCCAGGGAAGTGATGGCACTTAGGGACATGGTGGTCTTAGCTGTGTTAGATTCATGGTTGTATTCAATTATCTTAAATGTCTTTTCCAACCTAGATTATTCTGCGATCCTTTGTAATCAGGTAGGGGCTTTTCTACCTGGAAAATTTCAACAGTTTTGAACGTTCTTCCCATCTAGAATGAAGGTAGCCTTTGAAGCTCCAGCTGCAATGTCAGCTTTTCTCTCTGCTGGTTTGGTTTGGGGTTTTTGTTTGTTTGTTTGTCTGGTTTTTTCCCCTCACATAACCATTTAACTTTTGAACTCTTTATTCTTGTTAATACTGCTCATCGTTTTTCACAGTTCCTGTTTCAGTAAGCACACTTAACATTTCATCCTTTGACTCGTCAGCTTTTTGTAGCTTGAAGGCCAAGATAATACTGAAAGGCATTTCTTGGTATGATCTAATCAGTTGAAAATGCTTTGCAGAAGCAAAGCCAGCAGGCTAAACTGATCAAGAGGTTTGACTTCTGTGGGTTAAAAACTTAGGATTTTATATAACTGCCTTCTCTTCCAGCAAGCGTTCCACATCTGACTGCATTCTGCTCATTTCCTGCAGGAGGCAGTTTGAATTTCTCCATATAATTAACATTTAAAAAAATAATTTAAGTCATATTCTTATTTCTGAGAGATTATTTAGAGAAGTTTGAAAGGAAGTAGACTTCTAACTTGGGGAGGATGTGCTTCTTAGCTCTGTGCTTTTGACTGTTTGTTGTTTCTTATTTTCCTGACAACAATACTATCAATATCAAGTTAAAGGGAATTCCCTGGCTGAACTTGCCTTCCCACATACTTCTTATCTGTCTAAACATTCGTCTGCCCAGAGCTTAGATTCTGCCTTAAAGTTTTATAGCAGCTGTTTTTATCAGATACTTTAGAGACTCCTTTATTTATTTATTTTTAACAGTCTTTTCTTTCTCTGTTAAAGAAGAGTGATTTTTGTACAAGTTCCAATAACACTGTTCATATCTCAGAGTTCCTTTGTAGCTGTATACTTAGCCTGGGATCCAAAGCTAAAACCAAAGACAGTAAAAGAAATAAAGAAAGGACTCTTCAGTGCAGAGGTAAAGCAGCTGAGTTGTCCTGCCACAGGTTTGATGTCAAGTTACACCCCAGATTTCTCACAGTGTCTGTCCCTTTTTCACTAAAGACGTCAGTAACATTGTACATGCTTGCAGCATCCTCTTCTGTGATTTTGGGCATAGATACCAATTGTGACTTAGGTGCCCTATGAATTTCTTCAGCTTGTGATTATCTTTTCTGGATTCGTATGACATGAAATGAAACAGTCTTCTTGGTCATCAAAATGGTTGAACATTTGTCAGTCTTACACTGTGGGCACCTTAAAAGTTAAAAAGTTAAGGTTAAGTTTTTAACCTTAACTTTTTAACTTTTTAAAAAAACTTTTAAACTTTTAAAGTCCATAAACATGCAAAGAGGCCATTTGTATAAAGATGTGCCATTTACTCTGTGCTGAGGCTCTCCAGAGTTTCACTATGCAGGGTAAATCATAGAATCATAGAATCAAAGAATCAGTTTGGAAGAGACTCCCAAGATCATCCAGTCCAACCTATCACTCAGCCTTAGCCAATCAACTAGACAGTGGCACTTTTCAAACCATTGTCCTTTGTTCTATCACTTCAAGCCTTTGCAAACAGTCCCTCCACAGCCTTCTTGTAGCCCTCTTCAGGTACTGGAAGGCTACTCTTACCTCTCCCCGGAGTCTTCTTTTCTTCAGGATGAATGCATAATAATGCACAGTTTCACCCAATATAAACTAATCAAATGGACTGTGTATATTAGTACACAATAATTTGTTGCTAGCCACACACGGTCCCTGACAGTAAGCATCTCCTGGAGATGTGTCATAGAATCATAGAAGGCTGGGGGTTGGAAGGGACTTCCACAGATTGTAGAGTCCAACCTTCCTGCGAAGCAGGACCAGTTCATAGAATCATAGAATCATAGATGGCTTAGGTTGGAAGGGACCTTAGAGATCATCTACTGGCCTTCAATACCCCCACAGAGGAGGAATCCACAACGTCCCAGGAAACCTATTACAGAGTCTCACCACCCTTGTACTGAAGAACTTCTTCCTAAGATCCAGTCTAAACCTTCTCTCCCTCAGCTTAAAACCATTCTCCCTTGACCCATTTCTCAACACCCTTATGAAAAGTCCCTCTCCAGCCTTCCTGTAGGATCCCTTCAAGTATTGAAAGGCAGCTCTAAGGACTCCCAGTGTTCTCTAGGCTGAAAAGCTCTGGCTCCCTCAGCCTACCTGTATAGCAGAGGTGTTGCAGCCAGTGCATCATCTTTGTGGCCCCCCCTCCAGTCTTGCTACAACAGCTCTGTGTACTTCTTATGATGGGAACACAAGTTAAGCAAGGTCATACAGGAGTGCGTCCAGGAAGTTTTTGAAGATCTCTAGAGGAGGAGACACAACCTGTCTGGGCAACCTATTTCAGTGCTCTGTCACCCTCACAAACCTAGTTGCAAGCCACTTTTGATACTTGTGCCTTACCACCTACATTTCAAACAAACTACACTGTCTATCATTCAGAGTCTAAGACTTGGGAGAAGAAACATGACTAGGGCATCTCTGATTTAATTTTTAGGGCAGTGCTTCAGCACATTATAGCCTAAATACTCTTCCAAGCTCTTCTATGTGGAAAGTGACAGAATTAAGCACATGTCTACTGTCCCTAAAGCTAGAAAAGCTAAAACAAAAGCTTCTCTCATCACTACACTTAAGCTTTGCTAATGATATTAGTTACCTCAGAAGGCAAGCACAAATTGTATTAGGAATATTACTGCCTGTAATCATCTGAACACTTTCTGCTCTATCCAGCTAGAACATGACAAGAGTCTCTTAGATTTTTTTAATGAATATTTTATTTAAGGCACACAGTAATTACTGGAAAAAAAAAAGTCATCACAATGAACATGAATAAATCCATTTACTTAAGCTACAGCAAATAAATAAGGTGTAATTTAACCAACTTGACTCTGCATCACACAGCTTCTTTGCTGATATAAATGGACTTAGTTCTTTTTTATTCAATTGAACCATACTAATTTATATTTTTGGAGAATCTGACCGCATCTCTGTATTGTACTAAGGTTATCTATGCTGTCAAATGTCATCTACTGCAAAGATCATTTAGTTTGTATGGAAGTCAGCTCAGGGACAGCTTGTCAGATCATATTATTCCCGTCTGTTGTGGTAAAATACAATCAGAAATGCAGACAGCATCTCTCTTTCAGAAAGGTGAAAGAGCAATATAGAAGAGTGGAGACATACTTAAGCATCTAGCAGATATAATTTTTCCTAAAATGTGTGTTTTGCCAGAACATGCTTTTTAAAAGGGTGATACATCTAAGTATATTTTAGTGATAACTGGCATTTTCTTGATTGTATTTCCCTCTATCCCAACATTTAAATGAAAAAAAAAAATTATTACAACCATTTTATTTTAAACTCCTACTAAATAAATAGTCCTAGTAGAATTTCACTAATATAGCAAGCAGCTTTATTCCTTAACCTACAGCTTAGATTTGTACATTTTAACTATGTATAATAATAATAAATGATTGCTATAGATAACCAGCTCAGTGATAAATTTGGAAGATTGCATTCACATGCATAAGTATCACAGAATTACAGAACCGTAGAGGTTGGAAGTGACCTCTGAAAATATCCAAGTCCAATCCCCTTGCCAAGGCAGAATCACCTAGGGTAGTGCACACAGGAATGCACTCAGGCAGGTTTGGAAAGTCTCCAGAGAAGGAGACTCCACAACCTCTCTGGGCAGCCTGTTCCAGTGCTCTGTTGCCCTCGCTGTAAAGAAGTTTCTCCTCATGTTGAGGTGAAACATTCTGTTTTCAAGTTTGTACCCATTGCTCCTTGTCTTATTACTGTAGTCTTTTTGTAGTATAGGTACTTTTGACAGAATAGGTTTAGAGTTCAAATTTGCATGAAATAAAGTCAAATTTGTCCCCTGGACAATTTTGCAAGCAGACTCCAAAATATCGATTATAAGTGAAATATAAAAGAGGTAGGAAAAAATGACCCCTTGCTTTCCTGCTTCTCCGTAACCTTTTCAAGAAGGTGTGAAGGTTTGGGGTCATCAGAAGGAAAGGTACACTTGAGCAGAAAAAAACATCCTATAAGGTATATGAATCTTCCATTTTTCATTCCTTCAGCTCCATTATATATCTTTCTGTGATTGCTTGACTGCCTCTCATGTAAGGGGGAAGGGTCTTTTGAAGTTTCACGAACTCAGCTTCACACTTCAGATATTAATGAAGTTGAATGACAATGTGAATGCACACAGTGTGTGCTTACTTCAGAAATAACAATGACAAAATGAATGGGGAAGTTGTGTCCAGTCCATCTAAGTTCTATGTGAGAGATAGCGAGGTTTAAGGTTGAGTGCTGCTTTGTGTCTCTCAGTTGAAGGGTTCCTTTGCCCTCTCTTATTTCTGTAACCGACTGAATTGCTGTTAGAAACTTCGAGACTATCAGTTAACCCTCGTACCAGGACCCATGCCCACCATTAATATAGTTAAGCAGGGCTTACTTCTTTGCTGTAACATGTCAGGCCCTTTCAATTTATTACTTCTCGCTATGGGAGAAAAGGCCTTCTTTTCTTAATCCTCTGCAGATAAAAGACATCTTTTCCTGATCCACAGAGAGGACGACCTATCTTGGGAAGACAGTAATTTTTCCTGCTTTCTTTTGGCAATCCCAGCCTCTCTGAAGGATCCTTCGCTGCCCACAGCTTGGGTTGTTTAGCTGCCTATGTAACCCGACCAGGTAAAGGAAGCTAAAATCTCTCTTAATTCACTTAAATATCATTGTACATAGAGAAACAATGCTTCTATGGGATCAGAGTCAAAATGGGAAAAATTTGAAAGGGCCAGATGTCTATACACTTTGCCATTCACAAATTAAAACCCCAAGTGGCTTGAGCTCATAGTATCATGTATGTTAGTACCTCAGTCACAAAGATCACAGAACAACAGAATCACAGAACCCTGTGGGTTGGAAAGAACCTCAAAAGAAGGTCCAAGCCCCTTGCCAGAGCAGGATCAACAAGAGCAGGTCATACAGGAATGCGTCCAGGTAAATTCAGAATGTCATCAGAGAAGTAGACTCTGAAGTCTCTCTAGGCAGTCCTTTGTCCTTCAGTGGAGTGACATTTCCACTGGTGGGCCCTGCTTTATTCAGTTTTTGTCCCTCCTAAAGTCACCTCCAGTAGTATTAACATTCACACTCTCAAATTACATCTTTATCAGGACTGAAAAGAAGACGTAAAGAAGCTTCCTATCTCCAGGGCAGTAGATTTGGTGTTTAAAGGGAGAAGTACACTGAATACCAAGGTTTGCAAGCAAGTCATGACATGGTATTTTCCATCCTTCCACCTGAGGGAAAGAAACAATCACGTGGTGCCTGCTTACACGGCATGAAATAAAAACTTAGCTGTAACATTTCAGGTCAGATCCCTTCTGCTGCCTAGCTTTAAGAGGTGGTGGTGGAAGAGCAGAATTATTGTGCATAGATATATGCATGTGAGGGTTATTTTATTCCATGCTTAGGATTTTATGTAACAGTATTAGCACCTGCTGAATAGAAAACTGAATTCTTCCTGCCACTTGAATGACAAAGCTGCCAAAACAGTGATGAATATTTCTTTCAAGGCTGATAAAGTAATCTCTCAGTGCCGGTCACCACTGAGTCTCTGGGAAACCTTCAAATGCAATTTTCCCTGTGTAGGGTTGTACTTCTTTTGATTTTCAATGAATTGCATCAGTGTGAAACCACCCAAAGAGGACACATAAGGAAAGAAAAAGACTTAACTGGCATGTTTCTGATTGACTGTGCAGTTCAATATTGTACTGTGAGCTGCATTATCAATTAAGCTCATCCCTATCACGGGGACTAGGACAACTTGGGAGGGAAAGTAAGTTTTGTTAAACTATATACAGCACAATGAAATTACAGTAAGTATTTGGGATTTGGTCTTTGGCACAGCGCTGACAGAGTGAATCACAATTAATCTGGATACTGGCATTTATTTAAGAACAGGTGAGATTAGAGGTCGAACTGTACTTAATTACCTCACATGTACTCTCCAACTTTCACTCTCTCCCAGCACCACATTCACCAGGTCTCAATTTCCCTTCACCAAAGGGAGATGGCATTATCAGACACTTCAAAATATAGCCCCCAGTCACCATGCATGCATTCCACAGGTGGAAAAAGGTGCCTGAAACGTTTTCAGGCATGTTTGTTCAGCAGAAAGCAGTCCTAAATGTGGTTAAGTCATTGCTATTTTGCAGCAGAAACATTATTTTTCTCATTAAAATCTTGTGTACAATATTGCTTGAGCATCATGTAAAGCCCTTGTATAAAGAAGATTTACTCCTTTTCCTTTTCATTCTGCTTGTTTAGCTCAAGTCCTGTGTGATTTCTTTAATGCAGGGATTTGCCATTGAGGGCAATTTGAAATGCAATGCTTGATACTCTTCCAGCAATGAGGCTACCTCAATGAATCCCTAGCCGTAAACAGTTGGAGTGTTCTGCCCCATTTCATATTGTTGCAAATAGCAGCATTAAAGAGAGAGCACAGATTGGAAGAGAAGGACAACTTTACAAGTAACCTTGTCAAGAATATGAAAAGTTACATTACCTCCCTCCCTTCTATACTACCTTCCAATGTGATAAGTTTCTGATATCTTCTTTTGGCAAGTTTTGTTGCTTCCACCCTGCCTCACAGGGCAGTTCTGCAGATCTGATAGAATTATGTTGAGTCTACATGGGTCCCTTGCCTTATACTGCATGACACTAGTCAAATGAAACCTTGGGAAAATTATTTTTCAATGATGTGGACAGTGGGATTGGGTGTACCCACAGCAAGTTTGTGGATGACACCAAGCTGTGTGGTCTGGCTAACATGGTGGAGGGAAGGGATGTCATCCAGACGGACTTAGACAGCTACCTTTTATCATGTTGTATGCCTTGACAACTTTGAGGAGAGAGCAACGTAGGCTCTCAGCTCAGCAACATAGGCTAACGTCCCTCTTCGTTAAAAGTCTAAGAAAATCTTAAAAAAAAAAAAAAAGTCATTTTCCAATGGTGTGAGCCAAGATTTTGAGTTTTCCTTTGTGTGTTATGGAATTCTAATTCTGTGATTCCGATTCCGCGATTCTGTAATTTCTGTTACTCCTTTTGGAAATTCTTTGGCTCTGGGAGACCAGTCAGTATAATAGAGGCACAAAAGTGATTTTCTGGGCTGGAGGATCTGTTGACATACTAAGCATCAGGCTGTGGATTTCCCTTTGCAAAGATACACAGGTGACAAGAAAGGGGAGCTGGTTAGGAAACTCTGTCTTCCTTCTTCTCACACAATGGGTAGGTAAAAAAGGTATTGGGGCATGGTGGGTGGTCAGCTTTTCTTTGGATGAAAGACTTGACCTGGAAACTTTTAGCTGAATTGGTATGACAAGTAGAAAACTCTGACTGTAATTTTCTGTTTGTTCAGGTAACTTTCCATGGTTTTCTGAAGCACTGGATAGAGCAAAACCACCTCTGTATATCTAGATGTGGCCTTATTTCACACTTCTGGAAGCAGTGCATATGATTTAATTGGTGCTTCTACTACATCTTCTGAAACGTGGTGGCAGGAGCTGCTCAGAAGTTGCTTTATCCATTGCTAAAGAAAACATCTGCATGGGTCAGCTGGTTAAGATGAAGACAGAGAATCTGCCCCTGCTGAACCACGGTGACGTGCAAGAAACGCAGCTCTTTGTCTCCCTCTAATGGCTACTTAGTGTCAGAGCGTACAGCTTGGGGTAACATCCCTGCTCCTTTTTCCCCCATGGGCAAAACATTCAGTAATTTTCCAGTCTCTGAATCAGCTGCCGAAACATCTAGATGCAGAGGTTCGAAGCTGTAACTTTGGAACCAGTCTGGAAAGAGGCGGATTTATATGCCTTAATCCTTTAGGACAGGCTGTTTAGTCACATGAGTAGAGACGCGATAGAACAGAGGGCTCCAGCCTCCCTAGCTGAACCATAGTCACACCACATACAGCTGGGTCATAGGAATTTCTACATCTCTTCTTTAGTGAAAGAAATCACGTGGGATCTGTAATGTTGAGTAGCAGCAAGAAGCTGGCTTTTAGCTCTTATCAGAAAGATATCCAAGAGTACAGCTCTTCTTTGTGTCCTGCTGTGACACTGGGGCCATCCTGCAGCACAATGACCTGTCACTGCTGACACTTGCAGCACCCTTGAGCTTTGGGAGGTTTTGGGGCTCCACCACCTGACCTTCGCATGTGTGTGATCTCAGATGATCACAGCCTGCAGAAATACAGCCACAGGCAGCAACAGAGGTTTTTCTACAGCTCTGTCTTCTGAAGTAGGGATGGGCAGATCATGAATCAATGCAAAAGGAGAGGCACTGCAACAGTAGCAGAGCACTGTGGGGAATTTCTGTCTAGGTTTCTGACTTATGCTAGAATGTCACATCTTAGGTCAGACTACTGTCTACACAGACAGGAAAACAAACACTATCAAAAGATAGGTCTGAAAGATACCTTCAGAAAAAAAATGTTGACTGACAAGAAACTTTGCCCAGAAATGGCCTGCCATGCTGTCACCAGCATTGCCATGTTCTGCCCTCCTCTCTGGAGCCCAAGTGCCAGATGGATAAGGGAAGAGGAGAGGGGAAAGTAAGCGGCTACGTCTTAAGGTCACAGCTCATCCTGACCTCATGCTCTTAAATTCACAGGAATTCCCTGTACCAGCCATGCTGCTGCATCTCTCCATCAAAACCGATGGGTGTAAATGTCATCATTAACATGTTCCAGCCAGGAAGTCAAGGTGTAAACATGCAAGGTGTCAGAAGAGCCAAGAGGGGAAGCCAGTGTCTGTAGAGTCTAAACCTAGCACTGCCTCATGCACCCATGCTAGCGCTGGCCCAAGAGCTTCTTTTAACAAGGCTCTTGTTCCTGTCATCTACCATTAACAGCAGCTCAGAGGAAATGTCTTGGTGGCTGAAGGTTGCAAAACTTAGTAGTGCAGAAGAAAGAAGTGACCAATGTACCATGGATCCTTCATCTATGCAGTTTGTAGCTGTTATTGAAAAGGAAAAAAAAGGGAAGTTCAAGGCAAGATGATAAAGCATTTTTTCCCTTCCACTGGAGAATGCTGATTTGCTATATGCAAACCACTTCCCTGAAACACACTGCCTCTAATTTCAGAACTTGCAAAAGCTTCAACCCTGAAATCAAATGTGAAAATGGGGTCAAAACATTCTATTTGAGGCACTTAAAACAGAAGGATTTGATCTTTCATTCCTTTTGGTTTCTATTTATTTATTAATAGAAAAAAAAAACCAACAAAAACCAAGCCTGCACAAAAAGTCTAACTTATGACAAAAGGAATGTCTCCTACCTCCAGTTTTTTTCCTCTGTGGTTTACATGACAAAACTTTTTCTATATTTTGGCATTGTAAACTCAAAACTTTAAGATTTACACTAAATTTATTATTATTATTTCACAACAGCATTCACAGAATCACAGAATTGACCACGTTGGAAAAGACTTGGAGATCATTGAGTCCAACCTATCACCTAACATGTTCTAATTAACTAAACCATGGCACTAAGTGCCTCATCCAGTGTCCTTTTAAACACCTTCAGGGACAGACAAGCCACCAGCTCCCCAGGAAGCCCATTCCAATGCCAAACACTCTTTCTGTGAAGAAATTCTTCTTAACATCTAGCCTAAACCTGCTCTGGAGCAGCTTGAGACTGTGTCCTGTTGTTCTGTCACTGGTTGCCTGGGAAAGAGACCATCCCCCACCTAGCTACAACCTCCTTTCAGGTAGTTATAGAGAGCAATAAGGTCTCCTCTCAGCCTTCTCTTCTCCAGGCTGAACAACCCCAGCTCCCTCAGCCTTTCCTGGCAGGGCTTGTGCACCTTAACTTGGACATGAAATGAATGACAGTTATTGAGGTGGATATTTTTAACCCACTTTTAATCAGATATAATGAGCTTTTAGGGGTTCTGTTTGTATGTTTGTTTAATTTTGTTTTCTATCTGTGCTGGTTTTCCTATCAGTTCAGTGTCTAGAGCAGAAAGGAAAATATGTATATTCTTTCATGTAGTCGACCATCTGTATGTAGCAGAGAGAATGGCAATTGTCCAGAGGATGATGCTGCATAACATTTATTTTAAAAGTAGTTAATCTCTTCCTTTGCAAAGAAAAAAAAACTCTTCATTTTTCAGAAATTAACCCTTTCACCTATGACATGCATATCAGAAAAAGGCATTTCAGCAAAATATTGAGTTGCAAGTGCTGCTTGGGTCATCATGCTGTTGGTGACTGTTTTATTTGTTAGAAGAAGCAAACCATGGCAAGTTTTAGACTGGCAGTCCTAACTGCCAGAAGGTGTTTTCAGACAGGTAAGAGAAGCCAGGCTAAAGAAACAGGAAGTCAAGGCTCTTGTAAATCAACAGCTTGTCATTACATCACAATTTGTGCATCACAGATCAGAGGGCGTTTGTGTGATGTCCTGCAGACACAGAGAGAGTTGCATGTTTTGTCCTCAAGTGACTTGAACTACCATTTTCTGTTTGTAGCAGCATTTTTCAAGAACAGCAGTGGAGCACCACAGATCATAAAGCACTTTTCAAACACTAAATCAACAAAACATCCAACTGGAGACAGTTTTATCCCAGCTTCCTCAAAGCACAAATTAGGGAGCCAGTGAGCCCATGTCTAATGTATCTGTAATGATATAATACATCTCATTAAAGCAATGGACAGTTAGACTTGTTGCTTCTGAATGACAGAATCCCAGCAGAAGAACTATGGAAGATCATTTCTAGCCAGTAACAACCGAGAGCTGATAATTGGCATTGAATTGCTCAGAGGCCAAGTGAAACATTTGTCTATAACTGTGGCAGACTGCCCAGGTAGACTACTGTAATTATCCCTGTACGGGATCAAGAGTGTTCAGCAAGACACAACAGTTGGTGCAGCATAACTGGTCAGTATTCACACGGTGCAGAGAATGGCCACAGGAACGATTAGAGGGCTGGAGCACCTCTCCTATGAGGACAGGCTGAGAGAGTTGAGGTTGTTCAGTTTGGAGAAGAGAAGGCTTCAAGGACTCTTATCATGGCCTTCCAATATCTGAAAAGGGTCTGCAAGAAAGCTGGTGAGGGACTTTTTAGGATGTCAAGTAGTGACAGGACATGGGGGAATGGATCTAAGACAGAGGAGGGTAGATTTAGATTAGACATTAAGAAGTTCTTCACCATGAGGGTAATGCGACACTGGAACAGATTGCCCAGGGAGATCATGAAAGCCCATCCCTGGATGTTTTTAAGGCCAAGCTGGATGTGGCTCTGGACAATCTGACCTAGTGGAAGGTGCCTTTGCCCGTGACAAGGCGGTTGGAAGTAGATGATCCTTGAGGTCACTTCCAACCCTGACCGTTCTGTCATTCTGTGGAAACTGAAATAAAAATGACTGCATTGTAAGACTGACATTAATGTCACACTGCAGACACTTAGAGAAGACAGAGCTGTGTGGGCAGTGATAGACCTAAGAGGAACATAGGACAGTGGAGGTAGCTGCCTCAAAACAACAGCAGAATGAGGTAGGATTACCTAGTGAAGCACTATCAATTCCAAGGTTATCAGCTGCCACATGGCTGAGCCAGAAACAAGATAAGAGTCTTCTGGATTAAAATCTGGTGGTTCATCCCCTAAACTACACTTCTAGGCCAGAAGGAGGCCTATGTCTAGCTTAAATATCTAAATCCCATTTGAAATGTTAAAAAAATGCTTATATTACATCTTGTGCCCATAAGGAACACCTGGCCATTTAGAATAGGAATCTGAGTATCTGCAGTACACACAAGGCTAACACACAGGGCAAAAGTGATGCAATGTGTTTGGACACACTTTTGGACATGTCACTTCTTGACTATTTAGTTCTGTCTGGAAGCTGATTTCTGTACTCAAACTATTGCCCCAATCACACGGTCAGTATTTAATGCCTGACAAACTCTGCAGTATGAGAAAGCTGTCACACTTCAGAACTTGAAAGGAAACTCAGAAAATATATGGAGTGGAGACAAACACCTGGGCTGCTAAGAGGCTCTATATTTCTTTTTACTCCGGTGTCTTCCTCTGAAAAGAAAAGGTATTTTGTTACTGATCTCCTTTACAAAGAGCATAGGAAGTGAAAATTATTATTAATACCTAAAAATAACCCTATCTTTGGAAAAAAAAATTAACAAAAATAAATATTGAAGAGTTTGGCATTTAGGTATTTTACTGACTAGCAATTTACATCTCATTATCTTCCATCATATTAACTTTTATCACACCGCCTATTATCCTTACACTGTTTTCCTTCATGCTTACGTTAACTGCAACACAAAATCTCTCATTTACCTCATGTTAATCATGTGATAGTTCAGGGGGGTTGATAAATTAGTACTTCATTCCCACATCTTTTCACCTGAAGAGAATGGAAGAGAGAAAGATGAGAATTTCCCTTTTATGTTTTGCTTTGTAACTGAGAAAAAATATGCAATTAATTTGCTGAAAGGGTCAATTCTCCTTCAAATGAAACATGATAGAATGTTTAGAGGAAAAGGGGACACATTCTGACCTCCTCAGGTAGTTCTATGGAGGCATATCTATCTGTGGTACATGGATTTTCCTGAAGTATTTCTGGGTTACTTTCTCTTCACAAGTGGGGCCTCCATCAGTCACGGAACATGTTGTTCACTAGAGTAGTTAGTTAGAAAGAAGGTGACTTCCTTGTCCCCCACTTTGAAAGGAGTACTTAGCAGCAGCAAAAAAAGCTGAGGTGCTTTTCAAGTGTGTCAGCCTCACACCTTCGTAGGCAGGTCTGCCAAATCTGGCCTGCTTCTTATGGGCTCAATTCTAAACCCAAAGCTGAAGGTTCTGAGGGTGGACTCACAGGAGCACACTTTAGTTTCACAAACAAATTGGGCTTTGTAAGGGGAAAAGCCTGTCATAATCCCACTTCCCTGACTTTAAGGACTAGATTCACCTCCTGGAAATCAGAATAGCTCAGCTGATTCAGAATAAATTTAGCAGTTTAGCAGGTTGCCTCAATGTCTCTTTGAAAGTTTGTTGTTGTTGTTGTTTTGTTTTTATGATGATGATGATTATTATTATGTTGTTTTTTTTTTAAATAAGGCTTTCATTTGATGCAGAAGATGATTTATAGTGCTGCAATCACCACAATTATCATGATGCTAACACATAGTTTACATATTAGTAATCCTCCTGGCCACCAGCAGTGTCTTCTACTGATCCTTTTTCACCTTTTCATTTTCACAAAGCTGTGTGTACACGCATGCATACAAACAGCTGAAGAAGACAGTAATCTGTATGTTGGAAAGTTTCATAGCTTCTTTTTTTTAAATTCTGGAAAGCCTGTTTTGTATGTTAACAATTCTCATCCTCATCATTGTCTCCTCTCTCTCTCTCTTTTTTTTTTCTCCCTGGATTTTTTTTTCCTGCTTAAGGGAATAGAACATCTTCGTTACAAGGAGAGACTGAGGGAGCTGGGGATATTTAATTTGGAGAAGAGAAGACTGAGGGATGACCTCATCAATGTTTATAAGTATGTAAAATGTGAGTGCCAAGAGGATGGAGCCGGGCTGTTCTCAGGACAAGGGGCAATGGGTAGAAGTTGAGGTGCAGGAAGTTCCATGGAAATGTGAGAAAGAGTTTTTTACCCCGTGAAGGTGACAGAACACTGGAACAGGATGCCCAGGACAGTTGTTTAATCAGTCTCTCCGGAAGTATTCAAAACCTGCTCCTGTGTGATCTGGCATAGGTGAACTTGATCTGCAAGGGGATTGGACTGGATAATCTTTTGAGGTCCTTTCAAGCCCCAAACCTTCTGTGATTCTGTGATTATCAGAGGCATCATTTAATCAGAATGAAAAACTACAATTTGGCTGCTTTGCCCATTACATTGTCTGTGAAAACTTAAAAAAAAAAAAAAATCCATGAGAGAGGTTGGTGGTTTTTGCTTGTTTGTTTGGGATTTTTGTTTGTTTGTTTCTTCTTTTGTTTTGGTTTGTTTGTTTGTTTGTTTGTTTTTCCTGAGGGAGTGGTATTTGTCTGCTTGTTTTTTTGTTTTTGTTTTTTTTTTTTTTTTCCACAAAATGTGCAGTCTCTGCACATACTTTTGCAGATGCAGTGTCAGAGAAGTACAGCCTCATCCCTTATTGCAAGAATGGTGTGGCTTTTCATGGAAGTAATGCTTTCCAGGAGATGTTAAAAAGTCTTTACCTGCATTAATGAACTAACCAGAGCCCTTCAGCAGCCTCTGACAGGAAGACAATCATTATCACAGCTGGATGAACCAAAGCCTGGACAAAAAGTGGGTTATCACTGCCACACACCTGCGTGTTACCCGCTGCAGCAGTCAATAGACCAATCTACTGCACTTTCAACTTCCCATTTGCAGAACCCTAAATATTTTCTAACAAAGCAGTGATTCCAGCAGAGCAGATGTAATCATAATGATTTTCTTGCTTAGCTTTTGATGGTTCCATTAAAGATGCAAACCAAATTTAGTGACAATAGACAAAAGGAGGGGTCCCTCTGGCAGCTAGATGACATATATCCTCCTGTTCTGGGGGAGGTGATAGAATGGAAAAAAAATGTTTTTATTTGAGATGGACCATGGTAGTCGACTTCAGAAAACTCCAATGTTTAGTTGCACAGTTTGCAGTAATATCACTGCTGGGATAGCTCATTCCTTCTCTTGAGACAGGAATGGTGTGTAAGGCTTTCCTTCCCCCTGTGATAAATGAGTGTGTACACATTCCCGGATTCTGTTCAGAGTGGTATTTTCAAATGTAAGGCTTCCTGATAAAAAGCTAGGCAGTTCATTTTGTCATCTCTGCTTCAACTTCAACATAAGCAGAAAACTCATTTCTCTATTTGAAGAAATTTAATTTAAAACAAGAAAAAAGCAATTCTCCTTACAAAAAGAGGCATTTTGTTAAGCCTGAGTGTTAAAATGAAACTCAAGGTTAATTCAGGAATGACTGTGATCTCTTTCTATAATTTATTTTTACTGCATTGGTTATACGCAGATTGGAGGAGCCTTTCAGCCACTTGCAATGGAAAGAGCACAAAGGACATCACAGGAGTTATGAGGAAGAAAATCACGCCTGAGAAAGTGTACAGATATCACTGAACTAAGTTCATGCAGACTCTGGTTTTAACACCCCGGCTTCCCAACAAGATCCCCAAATGGCATAAATCAGAACATCTCCTTTGAAGTTGATGATTGTAGGAAATACATTTCTAGGTTTTGCTCAGAGTACTAAGAGACTGATGCACAGGGATGTTTTGACTTTAGTGGGACAAAAGCCATGGGTACAGGGTACAACTGAGCTGGTATAAAACTGCTGCTAGAGCACAGATAGATAACTGATGAAGGTCTGAAAAGATGCAAAGAGCAAAGACTTGGCAGATGTTTTCATTAGAGGCAATGAGTGTCTAGAAGTTAAGCAGTGTCAAGTAAAAGGAATGTAAGCTTTGCCTGAATAAGGAGTTGCATCCCGATAACATATTACTAACCAATCGCTTGCTGTACACAGTTGCACTAAGCAATTATTATTAGACATGATGTAAAAGTTTTGATTTTTAGAATACATAAGCTGGTGCTTTGCATGCAATAAATGGACACTTTACCTGTATCAAGTAGTATCTCATCTCTCCATCGCTGTCAGATGATGGTATCAATAAACTGAGCTGTGTTTCAGGCTCTAAGAGTTCACCAAAATAGCTTCAGTTAAGAGCAGTTACACATAATTACACAAGGTGACTTTTTATCTGACATAATCTTTTACTCAACATGAAAATGAGAGGTGGGAAACAGCACACAATTTTGTAAAGTGCACACCTGTGCATTCCTGATTCCACAGAGTAGTGTTGCTGCTGCAAAGCACATGTGGATATCTTCCTACATGCACTCACATTTCATATGCTTTCTGAATCAAAACTCCATTTTCTCAGTTCATTTTCCTAAATACTCTGGGGCACCCAAACATTTTGATTTAACTTATTTTTCTCAACGAGATGGTCTTTCACTAGTGGACAAAGCTAGGGTGTGTTTTTTCAGTTTCTGTGAAACAGGTAGCCATAGCATAACCTATTTGCTTGCTATGTTCAGCTTTGAACAAGGGCAGCATGGAATAATATCTGTATCCAGAAAGATATTCCCTGTGTACTTGTGATAGTTTTGGAATGCATTTTCAGATTAGTAGTATGTTGGATAAAGACTCGAAAGACTTAAACATAAGATCTGTTTTTCCATCTGGCTGTTGTCAAGTCACTGTAAGTGATCATCACTATGTATCTTAAATTTCATCTTTACCTACTCATCACACGAACTTAGCTTCAAAGCTGGTTGTTGTAATAATTGTCTCCTAATGCAACTCTGGCACCACCACACACACAGAGACCCTCCTACACTGGAGTGTCTTCTCATTTACTAATTAATGAAAAATATCTATTATGACACTATCAAAACATCATGGGTATGTTGAACAGGGACATGAGGAAAGGAGACTTCCAAGTTTTATTTAACTGCCTTATACTGAATTGAGCCTAAGCCATGATGAAAATTCATCTCTAATACCGTTCGCAATTCTTTGTGCTTTCTGTTTGCTTTCTGATTCCACATCCTGAATCATCACTATACCATGCAACTCTCTAGAAGAGCCAAATGCAAATGGGAGGGATTTAAAAGAATGAGTTAATCACTGTTAATTTTCTTGGTATTTACTGTAATAACATTAATTTTGATGAACCTCTCCATTATTAATGTGAATGTCACAAGTGCTTCTATAGTACTTCCACTTGGATTCCATGTTAATTAACTGGGCTGTTAATGTAAAGTGCAACTGCAGGAATATAGTAGGACAAAACCCAAATGGCGGGGGGGGAGAATTCTTAGTCTATGGGAAGTTATGAAACACAAGAAACATAAAATTACCTCATCCCTGAGTTCTAAAACATTCATAAAGATGATCAGAGGGCTGGAGCACCTCTCCTATGAGGACAGACTGAAAGAGTTGGGAGAAGTGAAGGCTCTGAGGTGACCTTATTGTGGCCTTCCAGTATCTGAAGGGGGCCTACAGAAAAGCTGGGGAGGGACTTTTTTAGGTTATCAGGTAGTGACAGGACTAGGGGGAATGGAGCAAAGCTGGAGGTGGGGAGATTCAGATTGCATGTGAGGAGGAAGTTCTTCAGCATGAGAGCAGAGGCCCTGGAATGGGTTGCCCAAGGAGGTGGTTGAGGCCACCTCCCTGGAGGTGTTTGCAGCCAGGCTGGATGAGCTTCTGTCCAGCCTGATCTCGGGTAGGGTGTCCCTGCCCATGGCAGGGGTGTAGGAACTAGATGGTCCTTCTGGTCCCTTCTAGCCCTCACTGATTCTATGATTCTAAATCTAAATTGAAGCAAACACTTTAATGTATCAATTTTAATGATTTGTGACCCAGCTTAGAATACTGGAGCATGTCCAGAGAAGGGCCATGAGGATGATCAGAGGGCTGCAGCACCTCTGCTATGAGGACAGACTGAATGAGTTGGGGTTGTCAAGTTTGGAGAAGAGAAGGCTCTGAGGTGACCTTATTGTGGCCTTCTGGTATCTGAAGGGGGCCTACAGAAAAGCTGAGGAGGCACTTTTTAGGTTATCAGGTAGTGACAGCACTAGGGGGAATGGAGCAAAGCTGGAGGTGGGGAGATTCAGATTGGATGTGAGGAGGAAGTTCTTCAGCATGAGAGTGGTGAGGCCCTGGAATGGGTTGCCCAGGCAGGTGGTTAGGGCCACATCCCTGGAGGTGTTTAAGGCCAGGCTGGATGAGGCTGTGGGCAGCCAGATGTAGGGTAGGGTGTCCCTGGACATGGCAGGGGGGGTTGGAACTAGATGATCCTTGTGATCCTTTCCAACCCTGACTGATTCTATGATTCTATGGCGACGTTTCAGTACCTCGGACAGAGTCACAGCCCAGCAGTGGATTCCATTCAGCGGTCTGCTGTGTGATGATGCATGGCTGGATTACCATTTGAACTCATCCCTCTTTACATGCAATGGACATAAATTGCATTTATGCTCACTTTATAGTCCACTTTAGTGCTATCATGGAAAAGAGCCTCCCAGTAAATGAGAGCAGACCCACACTTCTTATCCAGTTTTGAAAATATGAACCAAATTTTAACTTCTTTTTTTTTTTTNTGTAGGGTAGGGTGTCCCTGGACATGGCAGGGGGGGTTGGAACTAGGTGATCCTTGTGATCCTTTCCAACCCTGACTGATTCTATGATTCT
>VWZI01009946.1:617150-627671 GCA_013396835.1 Psilopogon haemacephalus
TTTTTTAATATAGTATGGCACTTACCCCTGTCTCCAAATAAAGTATGACAAATCCATCTGAGAGAAACAGTATGTCAAGTTTCTCTAGCATGAAAACTGGACACCTGACATCTCCTCTGATTTCTGTCCAGTGTCCTTAATCACCCTCTCTATGAATTTTCTGTGTTGCAATTAATGACCTGGGAGCACTATATAATTCACTAAATGTGCCAAATCTGTTACACTTCCCTTTCATGAGCAATTCTATGCTCTGCTAACACAGATTATCCCACAGAATTTACATTCTGGGGAGGGAAAAAAAAATATCACTCTTCACCCTCTTTATTTTATATTTTTAAACCCAGGTTGAAAGGGATAAAGAAGGATTAGAAGCAGCACTGTGAATGTGAGTTAAAATGGGTGCTATTTCCTACTACTCATCTTTTCCAGACCTTGGTTTTATCATATATTTTCATTGACATAATCTAGTTTTACTCCTATTGTTTCTCTGCACTCCAGGAAGTCCCTTTGTAAATCACTCCTTCAAACCCACTGTTCTCATTCCCAGGATCCTCCTCCTAGTGCAATGCTGAAAGCTCCAAAGACCACTTTTCATACCTTCATACTATCACTGTAAACCTCTTGGCTGCATTCCTTGTTTTCTCCTCACTTCCATAGCATCAGAAAAGTCTTTTGGGGACTTACTCAGGACTCACTGCACCAACTGCCTCTTCAGGTCTTAAATCCCTGAATCATTTCCTCTTCAGTCTATCTAACAAGCTCATGCCTTGTCTCCACTTATATGCCTCCATCTTCTTTTCCTTCAGTCTGTTTTTTTCTTTCTTGTTCTTTGTGAATATCTGACTGCAGAAGTAACTAGAAACTCAGGTATGGCATGATCTTCACAGTCACAACTGTTTCGTTACAGCTGTCTCTGATGGTCATCTTAGACCTGTGCCTCCTGTCCTATAAAGCCAGTCCCATGCACACGTCCTCTGTTTCTTAAAGAGAAACTTCTGCTTAAGATACAATTTGAAGTGCTGATTTAGTGAGCAAATGAACAGTTTCTTACAGACAAAAGATGGTCCATGTGCCATTCCTTGTTCATAATTGTGTTCCATGAGATATCCTCCTGGAGGGGTTTGGGTCATGCTTTGTCTTGAATGATTTGAAGCTGGGCAAAAATACGTGTGCATGGTTTTAACTGCAGAAGAGTCCTTGATTTTCCATGTGGTTTTTCACATGATTTCTTCTCAAGTTTGGGAAATATCAGCTTTTGCTGTACTCAAACAATGCCACATCTTGTACAGTGTCTTTAGTGTCTGTTATGCACTGGCTTCATCACAGTCCTTGTGGAAAAGAGAGATGAATATGTGAGAGAAAGCTATGAAAGCATAATCAGTCTTATGTGGCTCTCCTATCACATCAGCAGTGAGGAATTATAAAGACCCTTTTCCTTAGTCTCAGCCTCTAAGATCACAGACTTTGTCAGTCAAGGTTGTCATCCTCAGGGTTACTAAACTTGTTACAGTATTATGATGATGTAACAGATGGCAGGGAGCAACACAAGAAGGGAATTTGATTATATCCTAAAGAAGCTCTTTTTAAAAAATGCCAAACGCACATCCAAATCTCATCTCACATATCCAGGCCTAACAGCAAAACACTCTCTAACAGCTCAACAAGAAAATTAAGGGAAGATCATAAAATTCAATGTTACAAAATGCTTTGTCTACCTCTGATAGAAGCTACCACCTATGTGCAAAATAATAACAGCTTTACAATAGAGATGGATTTCTTAAGGAAATTAAAAAAATAAAGAGCTGCTGTGTATATTAATTATTAGTGAGCAGATGTAATGATGGTTTTTAACTTCAGTAGGAGATTGACTAGATCAACTGAGCTGATGCCTCGCTGCTTGAGAGGGGATTTTATTTAAGAGAAAACAAAGTTTCTAGTCATCGTGGGCTGTCTTCCTCACTTCTTATGATCCCTACAGAGTTTCACACACCAGCTGAGGACATAATTTAAGTTGTGTATATCCTGCAAAAATAGAAGAGCTAAATCAATTTGCGACAGCCAAAAATCTGTCCTTTTTGCCAGGTTGTCCCTCACAATGATGTATAGCAGGCTTTGCATCACTGTCAGCTCATCGTTCTATTATGAACCCTTTTTCATGACTGTCTTCAGCATACAATTTAATTGTTTCTTCTATTTTATAAGATGCTCCCTTACATCAAATACTTCTCCTTAATAGCATTAATACAGGGGGGAAATTTGATAGCAAAAGGCCCAAGATCAGCAGTCAATTTCACCTAAAAGCGCAGAGTTCTTACTCTTGAAGAAACAGTAATTTAAGCCTCATTTGTGAATCCTTTTGATTTTCAATCACATTTGGCACCGCTGCTTGCAATGAGGTCTCTTGGGCTGACTGGGAAAGTCAAAGACACAGCAATTAGCCAAAAGGTTTCAAAGGTGTCAGTGCAGACACTGCTGGCATGAGAAACCTGAGATTTATCTGGAGACAGCAGCCAGCCACTCTAATGGCAGCCCACTACCTCAGTGCCTGACAGTCCAAAAGGCAGTAACATGTCCTTACAGGGCAGCAAAGAAGATCTACCTAGAGAGATCCCCACCACAGCCAATTCCTTAAACAAGTAGCTGAGAGTCACTACCTAGAATCAGAAGGAAAGTGTATTTATAAAGCTTCTTTCTTTCACCTTTCTCATTTTGCTGCCCCATTATCAGCTACCAGATGATGCCCCTTCTCTCAGCCTATTACAGCTCAAACGTTATGTAAAGTGCTGGGGAACAGACTGAACATAGCTGAAAGCTTATTAATGATGAATTTAACTAATTAATAAGTATGCTTTTTTGTGCTCTCTGAAAGCCAGGCCAGGCATAATTTAGGCTCCAGCTCCTCTTGCTCATATTATATTTCCTCTTTTACATTAGCATTGTAGGGTTTCTGAATCATGGCTGCTTTATAAAATGTTTGCATAAACACTAATTAAAAAGGATTTATCGGGTTGAGCTCATGATGACTGAAGGATCCTTTCTCCCTTGGCAAGGTTTGACTATTTGAATAGCTCATTAATGCTACTGCATTTTTTCTTTAAAACAGGAGACTGAAAAATGAAAGAAAGGGATTTGCTGTGCAGCTTTAGAGGAAAGGTTGCTTCATTTATTTTTAAAGCTGTCTAAAGGGGTTAAGCCTTCATCTAATTTACACCAGAATACAACTTCTGACCCGCTTGCCAAAATAATTCTTCATTTACATTGGCAGAAACCATTTATTTGCAGAATTTCTTCAACGCAAACTAGAAGAAAATGTATTTGAACAATTGGCCTTTTGAAGGTATGAATTTGACACAGTTCTTCTGCATCCATGTGAAACAGGAGTTACCTTAGTTGACTTGGCTGTGATGTAAATCAGATCATCATAGCCTTCAAATTCCAGGAATATGCCACCTGGGTGTTTGGCCCTTGAGTTTAAAAACTGCCCAGGGCTTAATTGTACTTTTATTCTGTCAGTATGCAGACTGCCCTTCTAGAGTTACTCCAGGTTTACACTGACACAGGTGAGAATCCTGCATCTTCATTACTGAAGAAGAACAGTGCCCACCTAACAGCTGAAAGTTTCAAAGTAACCTAATATATCCAAAAACATACACATGCATTTTTAAAATGCCTCTTACCAGTGCTAATCTTGGGTGCTCGGCTGGATTATTATCTCATGAAGATTAAAACCCTGAGAGCTTTTAGTGCCCACTATGTCTTCCTTTTTTCCTTCCCAAAGTGCTTGAAAGAGCCTGCTGAGTCAATTACACATAGCATCTCTCAATAATGACCTCTTTCTGGCACACCATTGTTTTTCTTTATGTTTATTTCAAAAGGTTAAATTAAACAGGACAGTAGAGATAAATCCATATTATGAATTATAAAAACTTACCACACACTCCCGAGAATTTTGATGGGGAGGATTTAGAAGAGCTGTGCCTTGGTAAAGTCAGTGCTAGAAAAAGGCAAAACTGTTCATGCAGCGTGTATGAATAGTTTTATGCTGTTTATAAGTTTATTTTTCCTGCACTGAGAGGCTGGTGCCAAACACCCTTTTGCTGCTGACTTAGGTGGTTTAATATGCCTGCAGGTGTTTACGTTATGTAGCAATTGAACTGATTGCCAAGGAAAGCAGGGGCAAACCCCACAGTGCTTGGGAAACTTTAGGAAAAGATTAGTTTAACACCATTCAGAACTGATTTAGGAGCTGACTCTCCTTTCAGAAAGGTGATCCTTGGAAAATCCTCCAGCTCTGCAGTCACTGAAATTCTGCAACACATACTGAGGAGATGGATGGGAGAGAGATGGTGCTGCTCTGTGGGAATAGCCACAATGACCTTTTGTCTACTACTAATATATGCCATCATCTTTCTTGATGCTAGAGGGGTACCACACTTCTTCTGAATGAATTTAGAAAGCATTCTCTTGAACATGCAGGGCTGTAATGGAGACTGGATTGTTCAGGGCACCACTGTTACAAATTCCAAACCAAGTACTTCCTAAAATACATCAAAGTGTAATCAAGGACATGGTTCCATTTCACTCCTCCTTCTAAATATCATATCATATAATATGGTTTGTTCTCTGATTTCAATCTAATTACATTATTTTGCCATATAAATTCAACCACATCCAGAGGCTAAAACAACACAATCACCAATAGCTTCATAATAATATGTACTGGCATAGCTTAGGAACTATTCATAGAATCATAGAATGGTTTAGGTTGGGAGGGACCTCAAAGATCATCCAGTTCCACCCCCCCGCCACAGGCAGGGACACCTCCTACTAGAACTTTCACCTCATATCTCGAGTTTTATCACTGTGAACTACAAAGCTACAGCCACATCTCTCACACCAAAAGTAGTTTCATCTTAGTGATGAGTGAAATATTCTTCACATAGCCTTTGAGTAAGTACATAAACCACCTTATGAGCCTTCCAGATATAAAAGGTAATATAAAAGGAAATAGTAATATGCCCGCATAAATATTAAGGGAAAACTGACATTTCTCTTTTATAAAAGCAATATCCATTCATGACATAATATTTTCTAGAATATACAGAAAGATAAAATCTGCATGCTCGTGTTTTATGACTGTAATCTTGTCTACAAAATTTCACCTGTAGTTTTCTCACCCTTCTCATTTCCTCCTCTCCTCCACAATAAATCATTAAATGCAATAGGGCCTGTAAACCTGTTGTAGCACAGAACTTCCTGGAATGATTGTGAAAAAAGGTCAGTAAAGAGAGCTTTGCTCTGAGAGGTAAGTGGTGCATGTGAGAAGTGAAAGAAAAGAAAAATCAACTTTTCATGCTGAAAAAAAGAACTGAGTACTGTATGCTAGGAGCAGGCAGCAGCAATGAATGCCAAACAAAGCATCTAATGAACTATAAAAGTATGAGGCTTAGCCAGCAAGTTATGCAGGTCATACTTTCTTTTTCATCCTATTTTCTGGTTTCCCATTGCATGTACCAGCTGAAACTTATGAAGTCTGTGGCCAAACAAAAAACCCTAAATGAACAAAATAGCCAAAGCAAGTCTTTCCCTGCAATGAGAATAAAGCAAATTTGCCACCTGGTGTAAACTGATATTGTCTAATATAATTCCGTATTGCCTGTAATTACAGAGATAGAATCATAAAATGGTTTAGGTTGAAAGGGACCTAAAGATCATCTGGTTCCAAACCCCCACCATAGGCAGGGACACCTCCCACTAGAACAGGTTGCTCAAGGCCTCATCCAACCTGGCCTTGAACACATGAAATTGCAATAAAATTACTATCAGGCCCCATTTCCATCCTTCATTAAAATTATCAGGACTTTTATTTTTCAGCTTCCTTTTCTGTCAGTAGTGCGTCGTCAGGAAGTTGCCTGAACAATGTGGGGTTATGAGACTTAGCTGTAAGCATATGCACAAGCTGGGTTTGATTTCTATGTCTGCAGCAGAGCTTAAATCAAATAATATACTCAAAGCCCTGTGGAAGATGGAAAAGCAGTCAAGGAAAAGTGATGGATTTCTTAGCTGAAGCTGAGAAAGACTGCATGATCCACTAATGACATACCCACAACAGCAGAGATCCATGAGACTAAACTCTTCCTGTTCCCTTGGAAATGGCAGTAGGAAAGAGCAGAAGGAGCTCAAAGTATCAGAGAACCACCCAGCTCCAGCTGAGATGCTGCATAGTCACACTCCCACTGCAGTATAAGCCACTATCCCTGAAACAGTGACAATACAGGTTCAGGAGGTGAATACTCACCTATGCCTTTTAGATCAAGTAGCTGCACCCCATTTAGTTTTGGGACTACTCTGTCATCATTGCCTGATCACAGGTTGAGGGGCACTGACAAAGGGAGGTCAGATTCAGCTGTGGAAGCACATACAGTGCAGAAAGTAGCTGCTAAAATGAAACATACAGGAGATTCTGTCTCAGTGTTCCTCATTGACAAAGGCTAAAACTTGTCAGGAATGAAGACCGAGGACTGGACATCTTCTAACACAAGGATAGGAGTGTGAGGAGTTGAAGAGCGCTGCTACTGCTGTCCAAGTATGCTATTGACCACTTACATTTTGAAGGAAGATTGCTCATCTTTTACTTTACTTCTTTGTCAGAGGAGGAGGCTATCAGGATGATCCAACTCTTCCCTTGGCACTTCTAACTTGGGCTTTAGTGTTTCAGCTATGCTTTGAGTAGAGAGCTGCCTCTGGAGCAGTCTCTCCAGTGCTACTAATAAACCAGAGTGTCTCAGTTCCTGTGGCCTTGCAAATTAACAAGGCTATTGTAACCCCAAAATAACACAGGATAACCACCCTCTTCTCACCCCCTGGGAAACCCTTTGCAAATAAATCCAGTAAAAGTCAGGTCAGCCAGCAATTTCTGAGAACTTGTGAATTTGCTGCATTTTACAAAACCAGCCAAAGTTTATAGATTTATCTCCCTTGGAAACAATTATTTTTTTAGGTTGGATTTTTCCTCTCTGTGTGTATTTCTTTGTTTGGGGTTTTTGTTTGTTTGCTTGTTTTTCTAATCTTTCATTAAAGGGCAACCTGTCTCTTTAAATGTATCCTATATCCTCCAGATCCAGAGTCTTTTACATTTAGTTGTGTAATTCTGTTGGTTGCCATCAAAAAACTCACCATGGAATGCATCTGATCTTCAATCCATCTGTTTTATGTTACAATTTTTCTTCTTGCCCCTCCAGTGGTGTTCTCTCATTTGATTTCTGTGCTGACTGATGATTATTTATATCAGGTCAGGAATTTCTTGCAATGACTATTGCCCTTTAAAAATCTCCATTTTTCAGTTCCCTAATTGCCCTTAAAAAAGAAGCTACCACTAAGAAGGAAAATGGTTGTAAAAGGACTTGGCAGCCCTAGCAGGATCCTATCTATATAAACTCCAATCAAAATTACAATAATTTCACACTGTCCCATTCAGATATTTCTGGGCTGGAACATTTTTATTTTAACATTTCTTAATTTATATATTTTAATTTCATTTCCTATTATATATTTTTAAAGAGCATGGATTTAATGTTTAACTGGATTTTCTTTGTCAGATTTTTTTTTTTTCCCCACAAGCAGCTGCTGCTTTTTTCTTTTGGTAGTTGCATGCAGCTCTGGCTGTTTGGTTGCTACACTCTCCTCCCATAAAAACCCCAATCAGAATGGAATTATGGCAAAACTATTATTTACATATCTGACTATCAGACATGTAGAAAGAAACCTAGTAATAGGCAGAGAGTTTGTAAATGGTTTGAGTTTTATATGAAATATCAATGCCTTGTGAATGTCCCATCTCTTTCTCTCACCCTTCCAATAAAGCTACCCAACAATTTTCTCCTTAAAAGAATGGAAACCCGCATTGTCAGTTATACCAAAAACTCTCACAGCTTGAATCTGTACTGATTCCTTTCCTCTTGCTATACTCCTAATAATGATTTAGTGACTTGGGATCCTAAACTTGCCTTGGTCTTTCTAAATTTGTGCTCAGCTTAGGAAGATGTTTTGAGTGAGAGGAAACTTGAACCAGAATAGTCCTAATACAACAGTCCTATACTTCAAGAAAATTCTTTTCATTTTTTCCCCCCAGGTTTAATGAAAACTAAGAAATTCCTAATTAAGGACCAATATTTGAAGGATGCTTAAAAAATACCTCTCTGGGTTATGTTTTCTTCACTACAGCTTTGTTGCAAGGAGTTTTTTTCTGAAAAGTTCGGAAGAAGCTGAAGTTAGACTTCCCGAATATTTCTACAGACATTTTGAAAACCCAGCTGATAGAACCTTTACCCAGCAGGAGTGGTCAGGCATGGGAATGGGCTGCCCAGGGAGGTGGTTAAGTAACCAAAGCCTGGATGTGTTTAAAACCCAGCTGACAGAACCTTTTCCCAGCAAGAGTGGTCAGGCATTGGAATGGGCTGCCCAGGGAAGTTGTTAAGTCACCAACCCTGGATGTGTTTAAAAGTCATTTAGATGTGGTGTTTGGGGATACGGTTTAGAATGAACCTTGTAGAGCAGTGATATCGGTTGGACTTGGTGACCCTGAGGGTCTTTTACAACCTGAATGTTACTGTGATTCTATGACCTTCCCCATCCTTAATTTAATTAAGCCATTCTCATGGAGCCTGTTCTCTGAGCTTTGAAAGAAGGAACTTCAGAGACCAAACAGCTGATCCTTTCAGAGTTTCTTGATATACGTGAGTTACTGACAGTGAATTAATATTAACCATGAGTAAAAGCTTGAAAATGAACTTTAAAAGCTGCAAATTGGCCCTGTTAAGGCTTAATGATAATTTCCAAAATAACAGGTGTCTGACTGAGAGCTTCAGCTGTCTTAAAAGGTGATAAATTATGTTAGTTATTCTTCAGGAGCTGTTGAATTCCCACATTACTCTCAAAAAGCATATCTTTTTCTGTTAGCTAATATTTCATGGGATGTCAGAACATTTATAAAAAGTGTCATATTGCTGAGTGGCAAATAGCTAAAAAGACAAAAAAACCCCACTTCAGTGACAGACGATGGTCCCAAAAAAATATTGAGTAATCACAGAAATAATTGTTTGCCAAATTTCCCACTGAACACACCAATATCTGACTTTTTTGCAGTCACTACTTCTCCATATTCAGTTTTTTCTCTAGTTGATTCTCATCAATTCATAGAATCAGAATTGTCAGGGCTGGAAGGGACCTCACAGATCATCTAGCTCCAACTTTCCTGCCATAGGCAGAGACACATCCATCAGAGCCCCACCCAGCCTGATCTTACAAAGTTCCAGGGAGGAGGCTTCTACCACCTCCCTGGGCAACCTGTTCCAATGTCTCACCACCCTCTTGCTGAATAACTTCTTCCTAACGTCCAATATGAATCTACCCACTTCTAGGTTTGCTCCATTCTCCCTAGTCCTATCACTACCTGGCATCCTAAAAAATCCTTCACTAGCTTCCCTGTAAACCCCTTTTAGATATTAGAAGGCCACAATAAGGTCACCTGGGAGCCTCCTCTTCTCCAGACTGAACAGCCCCAACTCTCTCAATCTGTCTCTACAGAAGAGGTGCTCCATCCTCATGACTCTTCTCTGGACATGCTCCAGCATGTCCAGTTCTTTCCTGAAACGGGCGCTTCAGAGCCACAGTACTCAAAGTGGGGTCTCAGCAGAGTAGAGGGTGACAATCACCCTCCCTTGACCTGCTGACCATGCTTTTCTTGATGCAGCCCAGGATATGATTTGCTTCTGGGTTGCAAGTGCACACTGATGGCTCATATTGAGCTTCTTGTCCACCAGTACTCCCGAGTCCTTTTCTTCATCAATTTGCAAATGAGGTCCAGCTGTTGTGAGTGATTTTTTGCTACTCCTTTATAAAAATAAGGCAAACCTCTGACCAATTCTTTTACTCATAATTAGTTTTCTTGATTTAAAATTATTTTAAATTCTTCTTAGAGGAGGCCTATGAGTGAAAAATCACTTCCTTCCCCATACACAGACTGTTTATATCAAGTGATTAGAGAAGACATGAGATCAGTGAGTATCTTGAAAATACATTATACAGGGATTATTCAAGGAAAGAAACATCTACCAGGAAACAAACAAATCCTTGACAACTGCTGATTTGATGTGAGGAAAACACTGTCACTTTACAGTTCAGAAGAAATCTGACTCCATTGATCCTGCTCATTTTGTATTTCATAGAAGTATTACAGCTTGTTGGGATCAATAGCAGCAACTCATATGCTACCAGTCACAACTGTTATTCCAAGAAGTCCTTCATCACAGGCAATCATGTTTTTCTTCAAAGCCCATGCATTATACAAACATCAGAAGTATAAGTAAAACCTCTTGGCAGAGTCAGCATAGTGCAGAAATGTCAGCCACTTGTAAATGGTCCCAACGTAGGAGAGGTTCGGAGAGGTTCGGAGAGGTTCGGAGAGGAGAGGTTCGGAGAGGAGAGGTTCGGAGAGGAGAGGTTCGGAGATTCGAGGAGAGG
>VWZI01009947.1:0-13740 GCA_013396835.1 Psilopogon haemacephalus
CTCTCAGGTAGTGAGAGGACTAGGGTGAATGGAGCAAAGCTGGAGATGAGGAGATTCATCAGTTGGAACTAGATGATCTTTGAATTCCCTTCCATCCCTGACAAGTCTATGATTCTACAATTCTAGATGTGTGTATAATGCTTTTAAATGTGTTATCATTATCAATACTTCTTCTGCAAGAACACATTCTTTCCCTCTCTGCAACTGTTACTAATAGTTCTTGATTAGACTGTTGAGATTCGATTTATGGTAGCAACAGATTATTCTGCCTATATACAAGGTGAGTTTCCCTCTGCTCATAAACAAGTTGTTGTGCATAATGAAGGATCCTAGCACACTTTGGCGGGGCCAGGATATTTTGCCATGTATGGTATCTCTTTAACATCTTTGTCAGCAATGTGGACAGAGGAACCGAGTGCACCCTCAGCAAGTTTGCAGATGACACCAAGCTGTGTGGCACAGTCGACTTGCTAGAGGACAAGGATCCATCCAGAGGGACCTGGACAGACTGCAGAGGTGGGCCCAGGCCAACCTCATGACATTCAACATGGCCAAGTGTAAGGTCCTGAACCTGAGTCAGTGCAATCCCAAGCACAAATCCAGGCTGTGTGGTGAATGGCTGAGAGTAGCCCTGAGGAAAAGGACAGTGTGTGCATGCAGCCCAGACAGCAACTGTGTGCTGGGCTGCATTAAGAGACACATTACCAGCAGGGCAAGGGAGGTGATTCTGCCCCTTTACTCTGCTCTCGTCAGACTCCACCTAGAGTACTGTGTGCAGTTCTGGAGCCCCCAGCACAAGAAGGACATGGAACTGTTGGAGAGAGTCCAGAGAAGGGCCACAAAGATGATCAGAGGGCTGGAGCACCTCTGCTATGAGGACAGGCTACAAGAGTTGGGACTCTGCAGCCTGGAGAAGAGAAGGCTTCAAGGAGACCTTATTGTAGCCTTCCAGTATCTGAAGGGGGTCTACAGGAGGGCTAGGCAGGGACTATACACAAGGTCTTGTAATGACAGGACAAGGGGGAATGGGTTTAAACTGGCAGAGGGGAGATTTAAATGGGATATTAGGAGGAAGTTCTTCACAGTGAGGGTGGTGAGACACTGGCACAGGTTGCCCAGGGAGGTTGTGTCTGCTCCGTCCCTGGAGGTGTTCAAGGCCAGGCTGGATGAGGCCTTGCTCAACATAGTCTAGTGGGAGGTGTCCCTGCCTATGGCACAGTGGGGTTGGAACTGGATGATCTTTGAAGTCTCTTCCAACCTAAACCATTCTATTCTATTAGTCTATGATAGATCAATAGCCTGGTACAGGAGATGAGAGGCACTTTTGGCACCCAGCACTGGCAGCAAATGCTCCTTCACTTGAAGGGAAAGGACACCTCCTTTAGACCACTACCCCCTGTGAGCTGTCATCCCCTCCAGAGGCTGACCACACCTAGTGCCTCTTACTCCACAACTGGAGATCTGGAGTGCAAAATCATGTCAGGGTAGCTCTGTCAGGAGCAAGCAGGGTCTTCAGCATCCCTTCAATACATTTTCTCTAGCTCTGCAGAGCTTGCTAATGGCATTCATAGCCCCTGAGAAAACTGTGCTAGCAGATAACTAGCTAGCTTTCACTGAACACCAGGTCTTCCTTATGGACACAATGTCTGCTCCTGAGCAGGGTTTAAGAGCTTAGTGTCATCTTCTGCAGACAGGTGTGTCAGCAGTCTCAGGATATCAGTCTGTCACAGTCAAAAATCCCCAGTCTGTTGTCTGCATCATTTGGACCTGTCTACCAGTTCTTCATATCCCAAGTTAAAACAAAACAAACCAAAACAGAGTCTCCAAGATGACCTTATTGTGTCCTTCCAGTATCTGAAGGAGGCCTACAAAAAAAGGTGGGGAGGGATGTTTTAGGCTCTCAGGTAGTGACAGGACTAGGGGGAATGGAGCAAAGCTGGAGGTGAGGAGATTCAGATTGGACATGAGGAGGAAGTTCTTCAGCATGACAGTTGTGAGAGCCTGGAATGGTTTGCCTGGGGAGGTGGTTGCGGCCACATCCCTGAAGGTGTTTAAGGCTAGGCTGAATGAGGCTGTGGACAGCCTAATCTAGGGTAGGATGTCCCTGCCCATGGCAGAGGGGTTGGAACTAGATGATTCTTGTGGTCCCTTCCAACCCTGACTGGTTCTATGATTCTAAGTTCTGATACATTCTTACAAATACATATGTTTTTGTCCTGAAAATAACCTCCTCTGTCAGCAGTCTTCCTTCCTCCTAGAAGTCGTTGACATTCTAAGTTCAGCAGCTTAGGTAAAAAAAGAGACAGCACCACAGAGTCAGCACCAGCAGGGGCAAGACGTGGATTTTCTGACATCTCTGACCCTTGTTTTGCCTTTTGCACGTCCTGTATCATATCTTAGGAACAGAGGCTCTCTTCCATTTTTACGCTTCCGCAGAAACTCTTTCAGGGAAGTGGCAATTGAAAAGTTCTATTTGTGCAGCACTCTTGTACAACAACATGAGCCTTTTCAATCCTCTTACCAGCCACAGCTGGTAATTTTTGCAAGCTGTTGTGTACATATCACAATCACCTCACCTGAGCACAGAGGAAGTCTTCTTAATTCCTGCATTACACCTCTAAATTTTTGCATTGATCCTGTAACTGCTGTTAAGCTATGGCCTGGAATACTGTGTCGAATTTTTGGGCTCCCCAGTTCAAGAGAGACAGGGACCTGCTGGAAAGAGTCCAGTGGAGAGACACAAGGATGACTGAGGGATCTTGAGCATCTCCCCCACAAATAGAGGCTGAGAAATTTGGGGGCTGTTTAGTCTAGAGAAGAATCAGAGGAGATCTGATCAATGTCTATATCTCAGAGGTGGGTGTTAAGTGGATGAGGCTAATCTCTTTTTGGTGGTCTGCAGCAATAAGACAAGGAGCAATGGCTACAAACTGGAACGTAGAAGGTTTCACCTCAACATAAGGAGAAACTTCTTTCCAGTGAGGGTGACAGAGCACTGGAACAGGCTGCCCAGAGAGCTTGTGGAGTCTCCTCTGGAGATTTTCAAACCCCACCTGGATTCATTCCTGTGTGAACTACTCTAGCATCTTGGGAGACCGCAACTTGCCTTCTGGCCCATAAACTGTAGTGACCAACTTGGTTTGCTTTCTTTTCACTGGGAAGCGTTTCCAGATCTCAAATTATTCTTTTCCAGATGCTCTACAATTTTTGGGCAAGCCACACACCACAAATTCACAAGATCACAGAATGTCAGGGGCTGGAAGGGACCTTAAAAGATCATGCAGTCCAACCACCCTGCCAGAGCAGGATCACCTAGACCAGATCACACAGGAATGCATCCAGGTGGGTTTTGAGTATCTCCAGAGAGGTAGACTCCACAACCCCCCTGGACAGCCTGTTCCAGTGTTCTGTCACCACAATATTGAAGTGACTACCTCAGTTATTTTATCTATGATTATGGCATAATATCCTTCCTATGCTTGTGTACTTATGCCTTCCAAACTTACATTCGCTGTCCAACATACAGCTTCCTATTAGGAGCTTGTAAGAGCATCCTAAGTAAAACAAAATTCCCACCCAGACTTTATCCACCTAGCAGCCCTTAGGATAGGATATGTAGATGCTCAGGATAGGATTTGTGCACTCATCTACCTGCATATAGATAAGTATGGAGCTGCTGAACAAAATCAGGTGGAAGAAGAAGGTTCACAGATCATGGAAGGAGGGACTGGGCACCTGGAAGGAATAGAAGACAATTGTCAGAGGACATAGGAAGGTTATTAGGAAAGCTAATCATAGAATCAGGGTTGGAAGGGACCACAAGGATCATCTAGTTCAAACACCCCTGCCATGCCCAGGGACACCCTACCCTAGATCAGGCTGCCCACAGCCTCATCCGGCCTGGCTGCAAACACCTCGAGGGAAGTGGCCCCAACCGCACCCCTGAGCAACTCATTCCAGGCTCTCACCACTCTCATGCTCAACAACTTCCTCCTCACATCGACTCTGAATCTCCCCACCTCCAGCTTTGCTCCATTCCCCCTAGGCCTCTCACTACCTCATAGCCTAAAAAGTCTCTCCCCAGCTTTTCTGTAGGCCCCCTTTAGATACTGGAAGGCCACAAGAAGGTCACCTGGGAGCCTCCTCTTCTTCAGACTGAACAGCCCCAGCTCTTTCAGTCTGTCCTCACAATCAAGGTGCTCCAGCCCTCTGATCATCCTCATGGCCCTTCTCTGGACACACTCCAGCATCGTATTTTCTGGGTTCATATGCACTCATTTGCAGATCCCCTGAGCACCATCATGACCTGCACCTTGAATACTGTGTTCAGTTTTAGGTCCCTCGAAGGACATCGAGTTGCATAAGCTTGTCCAAAGAAAGGCAGCAAAGCTGGTGAAAGTTCTAGACCACAAGTCTTAGGAGGAGAGACTGAGTGAACTGGGATTGTTTAGTCTGGACAAAAGGAGGCTGAAGAGAAGGCCACAAGAAGGTCACCTGGGAGCCTCCTCTTCTCCAGACTGAACAGCCCCAACTCTTTCAGTCTGTCCTCATAGCAGAGGTGCTGCAGCACTCTGATCATCCTCGTAGCCCTGCTCTGGACACGCTCCAGCATGTCCACATCCCTCTTGTAATAGGGGCTCCAGAACTGGATGCAGTACTCTAGGTGAGGTCTCAGCAGAGTGGAGTAGAGGGGGAGAATCACCTCCCTCATCTTATTGACCACACTTCTGATGCAGCCCAGGATCTGGTTGGCTTTCTAAAGCCTCCTTGGAATTCAATCTTGCAAGGGAAGCCAAAGACAACGGAAAGGTCAATATATTGCAGGAAGAACCAACACTAGAGGCAATATAGGCCCACTGCTGGATGGGATGGGTGCCTTGGTGACTGAGGATGCAGATAAGGCAGAGTTGCTGAATGCCTTCTTTGTCTCTGTCTATACTCAGGAGTCCTATACCCCTGAGGACATGGAGGGTGACAAGGTTAAGGAGGAGGCTTCCTTGGTTGATGGGGACTGGTTTAGTGAGGACTGGGTTAGGGAACAGTTAAGTAAACTGAGCATCCATAGGTCCATGGGTCTTGATGGCATGCACCCACAAGTGCTGAAGGAGCTGGTGGAGGCCTTTGCCAGACCACTCTCCATCACCTTTGGTAAGTCATGGTGCACAGGAGAGGTACCTCTTCCTCTAAAGTCACGGTTTGACCATGTGCTTTTTCAATATTTTTTTTTTCCTTTAATTTTTTAAATACATATAAAGACATTCAGGTACAATTTCACTAGAAGTAGTACAAAGGCTTTCATTAAATCAAAGTCCTCACCATGAACATATGCATCAAACAGTAAGTTCTGCCATAATATTTCCATATTTTCTTAAACACAAACTGCATGCAGCTGATGGCCTCAGTCTCTTCCTCTACACAGTTTCATTTTGACTTCGGATGGAATCAGTGTAACTAAATTTAAGGGGGAGATGGCAAAGCGAAAAGGTCAGAGCTGTACAGCTCCTTTTGATCTGAGTCCTCACTGGCAGGATGGAAAGCCTATTAATTTGCTCACTGACTGATTACTGCTCTCCTCTGGGGTGTTATTTATTTACATGAATAATATTCTGACTTGCACAAACCAGAAAGCAAGGGATACAAATTAAAAATAAAATAGGCTCGCCGTAAATCTCAGCCAAACACACATTTACTTTCAGAAGACTACAGAGATGGGATCTCTTTACTCTTCCAGTCCTTCATTCGAGAACAGAAACTGTCTCTTGAAAATGTTTGTACGCAATTAAACAGACATTGTAGTCAGTCAGACTAAGTGTGATGTGTTAGACAGCAGCCTTTCAGTGCTTAACCTGCACCTTTCACAACGTTAAAAATGCACATTAGTGAAGCAGCTACATCCACTCCCTGCATGTGTACTTTTAATGCAAACTTCAAGGGCGTCTAGCTGTAGACAGAAAAGTAATGTAGTGGGTATTTTTTTCACCCTGCCTTTCAAACACAGATTTGTTTTCTTCCGTGGCTATTGTATGACATATGTGCTAACAATAGTATCTATTAGTTCCTCTCATTAGAAAGAGGTAAAAGTGATGAAGCGGTGGAAGATGTAGGTCACCTGTAAAAAGTCATTTGACAAGACAGCAGCAGGATCAGAAATGGATGCCTGGCTCTGAAATCTTGGGACTCTGCATTCCTTTCTGCTTTTTTTTTTTTGGCTCTGCTTTACTCTTTAAATCAGGATATTTACTTTCTACTTAGACACATTATCAATGCTACAACACTAGAACTCCAGCTTTTAATACTCCCTCAATCACCCATAAAGTACTACTTAGACACATTATCAATGCTACAACACTAGAACTCCAGCTTTTAATACTCCCTCAATCACCCATAAAGTATCATATCTCATACAAATAGTTCTCCAGTTCAACCTGCAGATGCTGATGAATGATAATAAATGATAAAAGAGTGGCTTAAATTATCCCTTCCCTTCTTGTAAGGCACAGAGTGTCAAAGCAACGGGCTTTGGGAGCAGAAAAGAGAAACCACAGGGACTGGATGCAGCAGAAAATGCTGTACAGCTGGAGGGAAGCTGGAGGGGTTGCAGAGCAGTGCTCTATGGATGAGTTGCCAGTGGGGAGGAGAAGATCAAAGTCAGATGAACTGAAAGCTAATGAACAAAAGCCCTTGTAATCCTTGATAAAACTGTGCTTATCCTGGGATGTGGTTCCAAAGTCTCTGGGGGTCTCAGACTCACTGGCCACTCCTTCACTCTGGAGCCAGACTTACCTAGGGATTTCGGGGGGACTTGATATCTGCTTCTCCAGATTAAAACATTATATATCATTTGATTTGAATCACAGGATCGTAGAGCTACCTAGTTAGAAAAGATCCTAAAATCACTGAGTCCAACCACTAACCTAACAACTCCCTGTATAAAAATGTTAGAACCTTGACCAGACATCCTTGATGACTCCACCACTTCCCTGGGCAGCCTGTTCTACTGTCCGATAACTGAAGAATTTCTTCCTAATGTCTAATCTAAGCATTCCAAACCTCCCCTCATGCAATTAAGTCCATTTCCTCTTGTTCTATCATTTGTTACCTGGGAGAAGAGGCTGGTCCACCTTGCTACAACCTCCTCTGAGGTAGTTTTAGAGAACAATGAGGTCTCCCCTCAGCCTCCTCTTCTCCAGGCTGTACTCTGCCAGCTCCCTCAGCTGCTTGTCAGGAATTGTATTCAAGACCTCCCACCTGTTGCCCTGTTAGAAGTTACAATGCACACAAGACTAAAGGATGAAGCCTATGAAGAATTCTTTCTTAACTTTTTTTTAAACACTGTGGCTGACATTCCTCATCTCTATGGGAAAACAAAAAAAAAGCCACAACGTGTGTTGGTTTGAACCAGTTGAAGGACTTGAACAAGAAATTAGACTATAGGCTAAGAAAGGAAAACACTGATGATGCTACTTTACTCAGGTTTACTGAGAAAGAAAAAAAATAGTTTAAGAGTTGTAACCCAAACATAGATAAGACAGACCACTTTGGGCGGTGGCTGCTGCTGCATGGCTCTCTCTCTCTCCCTGCTGTTCTTAGCTGGATATGAATAATTTCACTAACTTCTTTCCTGCTGCTAATCCCCCTGGCTAATCTACCTTTGCCTATCTGCTGCATAAACAGATAGTGAGATAAGATTGGGGAAGGGGGGAAGGTGGTAGGGTGGTTAAAACCCCCTCTTAGGGATTTTGATCTCTGGGAGGGCTGTGATGTTTCTGTATTACCTTTTTACTGTATATATCTGTAAATATCTGTTATATATTGTAAATATCTGCGTATATCATGAAAAGCTGTAATATAGAGCTTCACTCCTTAACTTCCAGCTGACTGAGTCCTAGCCTGGGTTATTTCAAATTGTGGGGGGGTGGGGAACTGCCAAACCACCACGCAACGAAAGCACAGAACCACAATCAACCAAACAACCAACTAAACCCCTCTTTACTGCTTGCAAAAATTATCTGTCTTTCACCAGCAAGTTAGCTTTTTCACTAACATAAATGCTTCTATTCTGCTCTCTTGCCTCTAGAAGGGTTGAAGGGTTTTAGTCAATACCCTGGCAGCTGTTTTTATTTTAATTCTTCTGAAGCTGTGCACCTGAGACTGGCTTGGGCATTACTGCATTTCTACTCCCTGTTGGTTCTCTAGCAGTCATAGAATCATAGAATGGTTTAGGTTGGAAGGGACCTCAAAGATCACCCAGTTCCACCCTTCCTGTATCATAGGCAGAGACACCTCCCACTAGAACATGTTTGATTTAAACTGATTTAAACTCTGTTTGGCTTCAAGATCATAAATAAGCTTGATAGTTGCTGATTAGAAAATGAACAGGAAACCTGACTCCTTTGTCAGGCTCACAGGGAAAAGAATGCAGACATTTTGCCCCATTGTGACAAGTCACACAGAGACACACAGGAAAATCCAGACTCCCACAATCTGGTAACTTGCTTCTGTTTATCCCCCGAGATACATTCAGGTAGCAAAGCCTTTGTTGTGGTAAGGTTATGATGTAGAGTTTGGCTGCAAACGGGATCACTCAGTCCTGTGCTCAAGAAGAATAAGAATAGCTACTATGTTTATGTTCTTTTTCCTCTGTAAATACACCTTAGTCTGTATGCTGCTTTTAATCATTAAAGTCTGACTGCTTGCCTCCCTTCTCCAACAGCAAATGTCAACACCACGGTTCTTGGGACCTCAATCAGAACCACTCATTTAGGTACAAAAGCAAATTAATAATCTACTTCGTGATAGATAGATGATTAAATTTAAACATCTACTGTCGACTCTTTGAAATAATCAGTGCCTAACATTAGTTTTTTTTCGGTGGAAAATTAAGTGCTTTGAATTTTCAGTGCAAAGAATAACATTCAGCTTCTTGACTCCATTTTGCAGCCAAGTCACTGATGTTTCAGAATTAAAGCAAACTGGATAGCGTCCGTTTCTAATTTCCACCTATTGAGGGGGAAATACCCTGTTCCTCTTCCTCTTTGGTCAACATCATTCTGAGACTTGGCAATGAACACAGTCCTCTGGGACCATATCAATGCCTTTAAAAACAAAGTAATTATTTCCACCTCCCTTTCAGACCTACTCCACATTTCTTTAACCAACAATTTCATTCATCTTCTTTCAGCCAGACAATCCCTTCCTAGCCACACAGAACAAATGCCTTGTGCTCTCCTCTCCAAAACACTGATGTATGGAGTGTATTGACAGTTCTGCCCCTGGGTTGGTGCAATCCCAAGCACAAATACAGGCTGGGTGGTGAGTGGCTGGAGAGCAGCCCTGAGGAAAAGGACCTGGGGGTCTGGGTGGATGAGAAGCTCAACATGAGTCAACAGTGTGCACATGCAGCTCAGACAGCAACTGTGTGCTGGGCTGCATTAAGAGAGGCATTACCAGCAGGGCAAGGGAGGTGATTCTCCCCCTTTACTCTGCTCTCCTCAGACTCCACCTAGAGTAGTGTGTGCAGTTCTGGAGCCCCCACCACAAGAAGGACATGGAACCGCTGGAGAGAGTCCAGAGGAGGGCCACAAAAATGATCAGAGGGCTGAAGCACCTCTGCTCTGAGGACAGGCTGAGAGAGTTGGGGCTTTTCATCCTGGAGAAGAGAAGGCTTCAAGGAGACCTTATATAAGCCTTCCAGTATCTGAAGGGGGCCTACAGGAGGGATGGGGAGGGACAGTTCACAAGGTCTTGAAATGCCAGGACAAGGGGTAATGGGTTTAAACTGGCGGAGGGGAGATTTAAATGGGATGTTAGGAGGAAGTTCTTCACAGTGAGGGTGGTGAGGCACTGGAACAGGTTGCACAGGGAGGTTGTGTCTGCTCCCTCCCTGGATGTGTTCAAGGCCAGGCTGGATGAGGTCTTGAGCGACCTGATCTAGTGGGAGGTGTCCCTGCCTATGGCGGGGGGTTGGAACTGGATAATTTTTGAGGTCTCTTCNAAAGGCAACAAAAAAAAAAAAAAAAAAAAGGTAAATCAGAAAAGACAGACACATTTTTTGCCTCCCTCCAGAGGTTCAAAACAGTTACCAAAAAAATGCAGGAATTGTTTTGCAGACCAAAATTGCTGATAAGATTCAGCCTTGTCCTAATGTATCTGCCCTGGCAAAGTTATTTTGAAAGGTAGTCTCTTCTTGGGCATTTTTATGTCATGGTTTAACATCTGAGTGTGTTTTCATTACACGTCTTAACTGTTATTAAATGTTGTTTAAAATGTATAGCAGTAGAAGCAAAAAGGAAGAAAACCAGGAGTTTTCTTTTTTCTTCTTCTTCCCATCCAACTGCTGTTTTGACATCAATGTGAAAACACAGACTTTATCCTTCATCTATAAAGTGAAAGCAAAGTTCACATTTATGTTGCGTTTGCAAGATCCACAATGTATGAAGGGCTATCTTAGGGACTCATTGATAATTTCCTATCTGCTGTTATTTACTAGACTTATCACTATTAATTTTTATTCTAACTTGAAGAAACTTTAAATTATTTATTTTTCCCTTCATGGGTAAAATTTGAGATGGAGTCATTTCTTTCCTAACATGACTTGAACATTGAAAGAAACAAACAAGGAGAAGAAATGTCTCTTCTATCCTCAACTTTTTTTCCTAAGCAGAGTTCCTGTTCTTTGGTTTATTCCCTAATATTACTTTCTTCTGTTCATAGTTTAGGGTGTTGGGGTTTTTTTCCCTACCTTTCCTGTTTTCCACATTCCTGGGTGTTGTTTCTGCAGGGATATCTGCCCATAGCCACTTTAAGATCATCACCCCCAACCATTAACCTAGCACTGCCAAATTACCACTAAATTAGGTCTGTAAGAGCCACATCTACAAGTCTTTTAAATATATGTAGTGACAGCAACTCTTCCACTTCCCTGGGCAGCCTGTTCCAATGCTTGACAACTCTTTTGGTCAAGAAGTTTTTCTTAATATTCATCCTGAAGCTGTTTCCTCTTGTCCCATCACTTGTTATTTGTAAGAAGAGACCAACAACCATCTGACAACAACTTGCCTTCAGGAGAGCAATAAGGTCTCTCTTCAGCCTCCTTTTGTCCAAACTAAACAATCCCATTTCACTCAGTCTCTCCTCCTAAGACTAGAACTTTCACCAGCTTTGCTGCCTTTCTTTGGACATGCTTATGCAACTTGATGTCCTCCTTGTAGCGAGGGACCTAAAACGGAACACAGTATTCAAGGTGCAGGTCATGATAATGCTCAGGGGATCTGCAAATGAGCGCTTATGAACCCAGAAAATATGATGCTGGAGTATGTTCACAAAAGGGCCATGAGGATGACCAGAGGGCTGGAGCACCTTGATTATGAGGACAGACTGAAAGAGTTGGGACTGTTTAGTCTGAAGAAAAGAAGGCTCCCAGGTGACCTTCTTGTGGCCTTCCAGTATCTAAAGGGGGCTTACAAAAAAGCTGGACTTTTTAGGATTTCAGGGAGTGACAGGACTAGGGAGAATGGAGCAAAACTGGAGGTGGGAAGATTCAGACTGGACGTGAGGAGGAAGTTCTTCACCATGAGAGTGGTCAGGCCCTGGAATGGGTTGCCCAGGGAGGTGGTTGGGGCCACTTCCCTGGAGGTGTTTAAGGCCAGGCTGGCTGAGGCTGTGGGCAGCCTGATCTAGGATAGGGTGTCCCTGGGCATGGCAGGGGTGTTGGAACTAGATGATCCTTGTGGTCCCTTCCAACCCTGACTGATTCTATGGTTCTATGATTCTATGATGCATGTGCCTGCACTAGTGACCTGCTTCTGCCAGTCCAGAGGAAGGGACTTGATTCTCTGCAGTCTATGTGAGAGCTACATAACATCTTATCTGGAGGAGGTAGTCACTCTCTTCACATGCGTTAAGCCCTTGATTTGCTTCCAGACAGCAGGAGTGATCGGTGATTTGTGCACCTGACTTGCAATATTCGCATATTCATCCTCCCTTTCTATTTGGTGTATGGTTATTGTGAGAGGAGATGATCCTGGTTAGGGTGATCAGGCCAAGAATGATGGCTTTCCTACAACCTCTTCTGTATGCTTGTGCACCTGCATGTGCCTTTACAGACGAATGTACCCATTTTCTGGCTAATCATAGAGAAACAACCTCAAAGGCTTTTTCCTGGTTGTCTTCCATAAAAGCAAATCACTTGCTTGAGAACAAAGAGCAGTACATGAGTTTCTCAGGTGACTTGTGGGTTGTTTTTTCTTACTGTGTAGGTTCAAAGATTTGCCCACATGATAGCATCCTGTTTAAGTTTTGGAGCAGGGTGATTAGGGAGATAAACTATGAAATAGTCCATGTGTGTGGCCAGCTGCTCTCCAACATGATTTTCAAGACTGCTGCCCTACCTGCAGGAGCTTGTTCTGTCCAATACAATGCACTGGAATGCAAAAAGCTGCAGTTTCACCTATCACACCCTGGTGCTGTTACATCGGCAGTAAGCATACAGCCCTCTGTGACCTTTGTCTTTCCTGGAAAACTGTGATTGAACATTAGTAGTTTAGAGGTCCCTTCCAACCCTGACTGATTCTATGATTCTAACTCCAGAAGGACTCCTGACGAATGCTACGGAACATCCCTGGACCATGCTGTGGCGGGGCAGGGCAATGCCCCAGTGGAGGTCTGAATGGTGTGAACTTTGGCAGGGCATGCCCAGTCCACTGCCCCACCAGAGGTGTGAATGGGGCAGGAAACGGTCGTCCTCCCTCTCCACCTCTGTCACCAGAGGCTTAGTACAATAGGTGTGAAGTGCCTTCTCCCACCCTTCTTGAGCTTGAACAGGGAGGCAACAAATCACCTCAGTATATATATGGCAGCTGGACAGATTGGAGCAGGACTTGCTCGGACCTTCACTGGGACCTGCACTCGGACCTGCACTCAGAGCTGAACCGGGATCTGAACAGACCTGGAGACACGAACCTCGCACAGACTTTGAGCCGGACCTTGAGGAGCATCCTGGCTTCTTGCTGCAGGACCTGCCTCTAACGGTAAACTGCAGCCATTTGTGAGAACACCGCGGAGCACCCCTGGATTTCCCCTGCCTTGCTTCTCGATTGTGACTTCATGAAAGCTGTGCCTACAGCAATCTTGGACTCTGGCAGGCACTGGACTCCGGATACTGCTGTGAAAGAGACAGTCTCCTATCTGTAAGTAGGGCACAGCTGTTTCATGCCCAAACCTTTCCATTTTTCTGATTTTTCCTGAATTACAAGAAAAGGCATCCTCGTGAAGACTTTTCCCGACCGAATTAGAACCCAAACTTAAACTAATCTACACACAGATTGTGGGTGGGGCTTTTGGAAATTATAAAAGCTACATAACTTATAATTTCAGCCTCTTCAATCGCCCACAATCAATACACATGCACACCTCTCTCTCTCTCTCACACAAACACCCCCTCCATCTCCGCCCCTACTCTTTTCCCTCCCCTGCCTTTCCTCTCCTAATTTCTCCATTGTTCCCTCCATTTCTCCCTCTGTCTTGTCCAACTTTATCCCTTAATAAATAGTTTTGTGGTGATATCTGGTCTTGTTTGTACCTTAATTTCACAGCACAGAAATCTATAAGAACAGGTCTTGCTCCTCTGGACAGAGATAATGTTAATCTCTGTCTTCTGGACCTTGCTACCCTCCCAATAACAGCAAATCACTGCAAGTGCCATGCTGTTTTCCAGGGAGTTTAAAAAAAAAAAAAAAAAAA
>VWZI01009947.1:13762-56393 GCA_013396835.1 Psilopogon haemacephalus
AAATTGTAGAACAGTTTATTAAAAAAAAAAAAGGGAGAAAAAAAAGAACTCAGGAAAACAGAATTGCTAACAAACTACTACTTTTTTGGTTAGTGGTCTGGGTCTGTTTACCACCCATCATCATGTTTTACATATGCTCTACAGTATGCTATGTCTGTTTGTTACTGATGTCTCAGGTATTATGAAAGTGAATTAATTTCCTCTTATGAAATATGAAATACTATTGCCATTTTTCTTTCTAAAAGCTAATTTCTTAGACTGAAGTCGATACGGGGGATGTGCTTTTATTCACCTTACAGCGGGCAGAATTGTGCCAGACCTTTGAACAACCTAGCCTGTGCGCAGGTCTGCTGGGCATTTTGTTGTGATACGCTTACAAAGGAAACCCACGGCCAGCAGAAATCAGAAAGAGACCTGATGAAATCAAGTAGGCTTCCCTCCCACCCCCTCCTCCTTTCACCAGGTTTATATTCCCCTTCTGGCAGCACTATTTCAAAGCATTGTCAGAAGATTAAATTTTTTTTTTTTTTTCTCTTATGGGGGCATGGTTTGATTTTTGTCCTACCAAACCTAAAAAACCCAAAATTGTTGAGAGGATATCAATAACACTCTTCAAGAGAAAAATATGCTCTATAAAGTATTCTTGCAGCTAATATTTATATACATTCTTCAGTTCATCAGACAGATTACCAGAGAACTTTTCATTGCTACAGCAGGCAGTCTTGTTAAGTAATTTCTTTCCTGGATGATCACATCCTTTATTACAACCAAACACATTTTTAATCCCATTGATCCTATCAGGAAACTGTCCCAAGCTCTAACATGGTGAAAATTAGAAAACTTCTTCTGAGTTTCAGTCTGAATTCATGCAGGAACATCTTCTGCTTCATGATTTTGTGTAAACTTTTATCTTCTGCTTTACAAATTAGACACCATTTAAACTGTAACCACATTTACAGAGAGAAGTTCCTCTTCCAGGCTCTTCTTTTGCCAGACTAAAAATAAGCATTTATGGCCTCTTCTCACAAGAGAGGACAGCCACTTTCAACTGTTGATTGGAACAGCTTCTTTCAGCCCCATTTCCTGAATCAATTTTTTCCTCTTGGGACACATGTGAGCAGTTTGGTGCAATGCTGCAGAAGGCATCCATCTGCTTTTTCATATGCTGGATTTGATAATTCGCAGAATCATAGAATCAGTCAGCATTGGAAGGGACCACAAGGATCATCCAGTTCCAACCCCCCTGCCATGCACAGGGACACCCTACCCTAGAACAGGCTGCCCACAGCCTCATTCAGCCTGGCCTTAAACACCTCCAGGAATGTGGCCCCAACCACCTCCCTGGGCAACCCATTCCAGGGTCTCACCATTCTCATGGTGAAGAACTTCCTTCTCACATCCACTCTGAATCTCTCCAGCTTTGCTCCTTTCCCCCTAGTCCTGTCACTACCTCATAGCTTAGAAATACCCTCCCTAGCTTTTTTTATAGGCTCCCTTCAGATACTGGAAGGCCACAAGAAGGTGACCTGGGAGCCTTCTCTTCTCCAGACTGAACAGCCCCAACTCTTTCAGTCTGTCCTCATAGCAGAGGTGCTCCAGCCCTCTGATCACCCTTGTGGCCCTTCTCTCTCTGCTGGATTCAACACAGTTACAGTGGATTAGCCTCACAACTGAATTTTAAAAATAATCTGATACTACTGTCCACAGTCTTGTTAACAAACACACAGCTTAAACCCAGCAAGTTTGCAAAAGAATAAATTATAGTATAGAATAAAGACTGAGTACTTGTTCTGCCTTCAGTCAATGTCTCAGTTTCCTGATCCACCACTAATCCATCGAATGTGCTGTGGTTCTTTTTAAGCAACAAAAGCGTAAGCCCAACAAATTATATCTATCAAAGCGTTACCATAAGGGTTACAACTATTGTTCATAAATGTGGTAAGGCTGGTGCAGATGTAGAAGTTTTAATTGAAAACTAGTTTGTGTCATCTGTGATTTCTCCAAGACATCTCTCAGTGGTAATGTCCATGGGGTAGCCCAACAGTATCTTGGCTCAGGAATACTCATTTTACCTGTAGAATCCTGAACTCAGCCTTACCCTACCTCAACTCTATCCAAGGATAGCATATAACATTGTACATAAGTTAATATCCCCTACTACAAGAGGGATGTGGACATGCTGGAGCATGTCCAGAGAAGGGCCATGAGGATGATTAGAGGGCTGGAGCAGCTCTCCTATGAGGACTGACTGAAAGAGTTGGGGCTGTTCAGTCTGGAGAAGAGGAGGCTCCCAGGTGACCTTCTTGTGGCCTTCCAGTATCTGAAGGGGACCGACAAAAAAGCTGGGGAGGGACTTCTTAGGCTCTCAGGTAGTGAGAGGACTAGAGGGAATGGGGCAAAACTGGAGGTGGGGAGATTCAGATTGGACATGAGGAGGGAGTTGTTCAGCATGAGAATGGTGAGAGCCTGGAATGGGTTGCCCAGGGGGGTGGTTGGGGCCACTTCCCTGGAGGTGTTTAAGGCCAGGCTGGATGAGGCTGTGGGCAGCCTGATCTAGAATAGGGTGTCCCTGCATGGCAGGGGGGTTGGAACTAGATGATTCTTGTGGTCCCTTCCAACCCTGTCTATGATCTAGATATCTTCTGCTTCCTCTTCCTGTTGCTAATCTACTCTTGGCAATGTATTGCAACAGCCGCTCATTTCTCCTTGGATATTTGTGAAAAAGAAATTCAAGCTTGACTAGTATCAGTTTACACACTCGGTTTGTTAAGATGTTGCTTTTCTATTTGGCTCCATATTAATTTTCTGGTACTCATTTCAGTTACTGTTTCTTTGGCTTCCTCACTTTCCAGATAAAAGAACTTGTTTCAGAAAACACATATTCACATATGAAAATTTTCTGTGAATATCAGAATTAGTGAAGCCTAGTTTCATGTGGACTTATCTTGCTGATTCCCAATCCCCATCTTCACATCATGATACCTTTACTAGGTAAAACCACTACTTTAGATGGTCAATATGCTTAGCTCATCAGTCCATATTCCAAGTACACTGCAGAAGAAGTCAGGTCAGGTACCATGTTCTTGTGGTTGCTACCAAACGAAATATATTGCATACCTTTCTCTCACTGGGAAATGTTTTCCAGACTACTTTGAAAGGAAATTAAAAGGACCTCCAGTGAAGTAAGAGTGTCAGTATAATCACAAATATTATAAACATACACACATTTCAGTCACAATCCACCCAGTCATGAGGATTAAAAAGCACCTTTGTTAGGTTCCCAGGTTTCTATCTTATTCAGTATTGCATGCATTGTTGAAAATCTCTGCTCTTTTTTTCAGACCTCCTTCATTATTTATAATTTCGTTTTCCTTTTGCATAGTCCCTACACAGATTCACAAGAAAATACAGTTAATTTGGATTGAACTAATTAATGCTTATTTTAAGAATCCTAAGTATCACACATGCTCCAAACTTGTTCCCAGACTGATACAATAGCTACCTTAGTTTTTCAAAGGACATTAAGGAAGTTGTGGTGGTTTAGCAGTTACCTGTCATCCCCTCCCCTTTGATATAGCCCAGGCTAGGACTCAGTTGGCTGGAAGTTGATAAATGAAGCTTTGTATTTACAGCTATGCACAATATACAAGCAAATATTTACAGTGTGTAACAGATATTTACAGATATATACAGTGTAATGGCAATACAGAAACACCACAGCCCTCCCAGAGATCAAAATCCCTAAGAGGAGTTTCTAACCACCCCTACCACCTTTCCCCCCTTCCCCAATCTTATCTCACCATCTGTTGATGAAGCAGATAGGCGAAAGTAGATTGGCCAGGGAGGGTAGCAGTAGGAAGAGAAGTTAGCAAAATTATTAAGAATCTGCTACAAAAGGCAGGGACAAAGGAGCCATGCAAGAAAAGCAGCCACAGCCCAGAGGGGCCTGAAACTATCTGACTTGTCTATATTTGGGTTACAACTCTTAAAACATTTTTTTTCTTTCTTAGTAAAGCTGTGAGTGGAGTAGCATCATCTGTTTTCCTCTCTCAGCATATAGTCTAATTTTCTCACTCAAATCCTCCAATTAGTTTAAACCAGCACAGAAGTATTCCAAAGCCAAAATCCTGAAGGCCAAGAACCTAACCTAGTTTGGGTTAACTGCAGTGATTGTCATAACAAATGAGAGGAGTAGGCATTTCACCCTAAGTGAGGTGAGGATCCCGTACTTGCTTCTGCAAGGGCAGCAAAACCTCAAGGAGCATGTGCCCATGAAAGCGCAGTAACTCTGTGATATTAAAATCAAACACACAAACAAAAGAGCAAGCAGAAGGCTGTGGAAGCTTGTCCCATGATGTGAGAAGTTGCTTGTCAAGATGTTTCTTACAGAGAGGCATGTGACCCACCACTTGGGCTGTGCAGGAAAAGGAGTGCAAAGGAGGAAGTTACAAGACGCTTTACAGGGTTTTAAAAAAATATTCTACTTTCCAATGTGTAACAATTTAGGACAAAGAGAAATTTTACTAAGTTTGTAATGTTTTGGTGCAGATAGACTCCACCTGCTGCAGAGTGAGAGCAATCCCTGCCAGGATATGTATACAGGGGTTCTGATGGGATGGAGAGAAGGTATGCCAGGGACACAGCTCAACTGAACTAACATGTCCTTAATTTCTCTATAGACATCTAACTTAATTTTTATTAATTGTTTTCACCTTTCATAATGTTCTTTCAAGTCTGTGCAGCATTGCCATAAAATGCCCCCAGTCTTATTAAGCTCTGCTGATGTGGCCCCTACTTTAGGCATATTGACAGCCTTTGCAATGACTGTCAGAATACCTCACCTCTCTCCAGGGCTAATGATCCTTGTTCCCACTTACTGATGTGTAAAATACCATTTAAATTTATTAGAAAATATCACACAAGCTTGCCATCACTCAAGAAGTTGAACTCTGCATGCCAGTGAGTGGACAATCAGTCAGGACAGGTAAACACTGCACTCGCATTAAGCTCAGACATGTGCAAGCACAGTGCTGGCACACAGTGTAAGCACAGTTTCACAATCCACTTTCCTCAGTCTCAGTGCAGCTGGGAGCGGATGCTGTCTCTCCAGTCTTCATAGAATCATAGAATCAGTCAGGGTTGGAAGGGACCACAAGGAACCATCCAGTTCCAACCCCCCTGCCATGCTCAGGGACACCCCACCCTAGATCAGGCTGCCCACAGCCTCAGCCAGCCTGGCTGCAAACACCTCCAGGGATGTGGCCCAAAACCACCTCCCTGGGCAACCCATTCCAGGGCCTCACCACTCTCACGGTGAAGAACTTCCTCCTCACGTCCAGTCTGAATCTTCCCACCTCCAGCTTTACTCCACAGCCCCTAGTCCTCTCACTACCTGATAGCCTCAAAATTCCTTCCCCAGCATTTTTGTAGGCCCCCTTCAGATACTGGAAGGCCACAAGAAGGTCACCTGGGAGCCTCCTCTTTTCCAAACTGAATAGCCCCAATTCTTTCAGTCTGTCCTCATAGCAGAGGTGCTGCAGCTCTCTGACTATCCTCGTGGCCCTTCTCTGGACACACTCCAGCATGTCCACATCCCTCTTGTAATAGGGGCTCCAGAACTGGATGCAGTACTCCAGGTGGGGTCTCACCAAGGTGGAGTAGAGGGGGAGAATCACCTCCCTCGACTTGCTGGCCACACTTCTCCAGATGCAGCCCAGGATCTGCTTGGCTTTCTGGGCTGCAAGTGTACACTGCTGGCTCATGTTGAGCTTCTCATCCACCAGCACTCCCAAGTCCCTCTCCTCAGGGCTGCTCTCCAGCCAGTCACTGCCCAGCCTGGAGTTGTGCTTGGGATTGCCTGGATCCAGATGCAGGACCTTGCACTTGGCAAGGTCCTGCATCTTCACATTCCCTACACCACAGAGTACCACCTCATCACATGCGGGGACACCATCATTTCTGGAGGTGACACCAGTAGAGCCTTTTCCCCAGCAGTGCTGCTGTCTTCCTTTTCCTTGCTAACCGTTCCCTCCCATACAGCAAATCCTGCTGTCTCCTCAGCTTTGCAAATGCAAATGCAGACGCTCGATAGCCTGGGAAACAATTCCTTGGCATCGTTCTTTAAGAAGTCATACAAAGTTCGAGGTAGGAAATAACGCCTAGGGAGTAGCTGGAATAACTTTTCTCATGAGAGGCAAGAGAAAAGGGAAGCACAATGACTATGGCCGGCGACTCTGTTTCCTCCGTCCTCTCTCACTGAAAGCCTGGGGGTCAGCGTGGCCACCAAGCATCCCTCAAGCTGCCTCCCTTTTAGGTTTAGAAACAGTTACTCGCAGAATAGGAGCTTTAAAAGCTACTCCATCCTTTTTACAGCTGTGGAGATGTGTAGTAGAAGAGGTCTGTGTTCTTCTCCTCACCTGGCCCGGGGCGGTATTCAGGCAGAACGGTTAAGATGCAGAACCGCCTGGCAGTGTGACGCCGAGTGGGAGACACGGGAACGGCAGGGCACAAAAAGCTGCAATCTCCGTCTTTTTGACAGCACTTCAATTTTTTGAGGTGCACATAAACTCAAGGTATTTGCAAGATAGACTAAAATCTGTCAGCTTGAATTAGGCCCAACCAGCCCCCGTGACTCCAGCCTTCTCCCCTGCCCGTCTGGCACTTCCCCTTCTCGCACACGGCCTCAACCCGACCGCAGCGCCGTGCCCTGCCCGGCGGTGCCCTGCCTCGCCGCTGCCACCCACGCACGGCCTGGCGGACCTCTAGGGGCGGAGCCGTCCGCCCCTTTCCGGCCGTCTCCGCAGCGCGCAGGCGCTGAAGCGCAGCGAAGCGCAGCCGAGAGCGGTGCCGAACCAGTGGGGCTGCTCACTCTCTCGCTTTTCCAGCCGCTATGTGGGTGGCGCTGGCCGTCGTGGGACTGGTGGCGGTGCTGACACCGCGCCGCAGCTCGGCCTCCCTCGAGCTGTCCACAGGTAACGGGGCAGGACGGGACGGGCAGGCCAGTCGAGCCGGCAGCGCAGGCCTCCTCAGGAGAGAGGTGGAGGGCGCCTGGCCTCATGCTGTTTCAGAGTCGTTTATGGCTGTCCCCGCGTCCCTGCCTCCTCCGTGCCCGCAAGGGAGCTGGAAGGGAAGCGGCGGGTCCGATTCTGTCACCTGGGGAAAGGGCAGCCGAGAGGCGGCGAGAGAGCCGAGTCCCGCTTTGTTCGGCTCTGCCACCACCTCTCACCAGCCCTGTCCCTCCCCCGGGGCTGTGCCGTGTTGTCCTGCCGACGTGACCCGCTACCGGTTGAGCTCTCCCTTGAGTAGCGAGCTTAAGCTTTGCCGTGGAAGTGATGTAAAGGCGTGGAAATGAGTTCTCTGGTAGGGTGGCACCGTGCATCGGTGCGTTTTGAGACCTCTCCCTGCTGCCTCGTTATTGCAGGCAGGCGTAGCCCCTGACTTTATGGCGCCTGTGATAAGTGATTACAGCCCTTTACGGTACAGGCGGCTGGTACCGGTGTTATTTCGACTGTTCGTGCGCTTTCTCATGTAGGAAGGTCAGGGTGTGCATCGGGCGGGCCACCTGTACCCTGCTTTCTAAATGTGTATGTCCAACAGAAAAAAAAAAAAATTAACTACCTGAAGGGAAGTTGGAGCAAGGAGAGAGCCAACCTCTTCTCCTTCACGGAAAGAGCGATGTGCCGTTGGAATGGGCTGCCCGGGGAGGTGGCGGAGTCCCTGTCCCTGGAGGTGTTTAAGAGGAGGTTGGATGGGGCACTTAGTGCAGTCGTTCAGTTAATTAGAAGGTGTTAGGCGATAGGTTGGACTCGATGATCTTATAGGTCTTCTCCAACCTGGTTAATTCTGTGGTAACTTGGTGGCAAGTGACAGGACAAGAGGAAATGGTTTCAAGCTGTGCCTGCCAGGGGAGGTTCAGGCTGGCTGCTAGGAAATACTTCTTCACAGAGAGGGTTATCAAACACTGCAGTGGTCTGCCCCGGGCAGTGGTGGAGTCATTGCCCCTCGAGGTGTTTAAGCAGTGTGTGGACCTGGTGCTTAGAATCAATCAAGGGCTGGAAGGGACCACAAGGATCACCCAGTTCCAACCCCCCTGCCATGGACAGGGACACCTTACCCTAGATCAGCCTGGCCAGAGCCTCATCCAGCCTGGCCTCAGACACCTCCGGGAATGGGGACTCAACCACTTCCCTGGGCAACCCGTTCCAGGGTCTCACCACTCTCATGGTGAGGAACTTCCTCCTCATGTCCAGTCTGAATCTACCTGCCTCCAGCTTTGCTCTATTCTCCCATGTCCTGTCACTGCCTGAGGGACATGGTTTAGTGTTGAGCCTCCAGGGCTGGGTCAGAGGTTGGACTGGACGATCTTTGAGGTCTGTTCCAACTGAATGCTTTCTGTGATTCTGTAATTTCAAGCCAAAGATAAGGAGTTCAATACTGGGGAATCCAAGAGTCACCACTGGTGTGAGATCACCTTGCAGGCCAAGTGTTGAGCTGCCAGCAAAGACTGGAGTTCCATCTCTTGGGCTGTTGTTGCAAGCGATTAAGGAAGGAAGTAGTCTGTCTGGTTTGCAAGCTTCCTTTCAAACTGGACCAGCTCATTAAAACCAGAGATTGCAGTTTAATATCTCAGGTCATAAGAGAGCATGCATTTAGTTTTTAACCATGTCAAAAGCCATATAGAACCATAGAATGGTTTAGGTTGGAAAGTGTTACATGTTATACCCCTCCTGAAAGGGCCTGAAAGAGAAGGTGTGTCCACGCATTAGATATTTGCAGCAGTACTTCCCTGACAACTCACAAAGCAATATCGATTTACCAAATATACTGCTGGCAGAGAGGTTGTGGGTTCTCCTTCTCTGGAGACTTTCCAAACCCACCGGGATGCCTTGCTGTGTGAACTACCCTGGAGGATTCTACTTGGCAGGGGGGTTGGACGTGATGATCTCTGGAGGTCCCTTCCAACCTCTAAGGTTCTGTGACTCTGCAGATGGTCACAGAAACACTGACTACATTGCTTTGGATTCTGCAGATGTGTAGTAGTTTCACTGGGATTTCGGGCGGTTTAGCCTAGGTGGACTGACTGCACTTTGTTGCCTCTGGTGGTGAGCCACACCATATGGGACTTTGGAAGGTTACTTAGGTTTACTTAACGTGGACTAAGAGCAGTAAAAATGGTGACCCACCTGCTGACTTGTCCCTTGGTCATTTATGTATTGAGCATGTAGTTTGTTCAAGTTTGTGCCTGATTGTTAACCAGGGTTTGGGATTTTTTTTTTTTTCACATTTTAGCAGTAAGGAGACTTGTAAGTTAAATACTACCTTTCAAGATCTGACTTCACCTCTTTTAAAGAGCATGCTTTTATTATTCTCAGACATTGGAATAGTCTGCCCAGGGAGGTGGTTGAGTCAACAGCCCTGCAGGTGTTTAAAAGTCATTTGGGTGTGGTGCTTGAGGATATGGTTTAGGGTGAGCCTTGCAGGGTTATTGGTTGGACTTGGTGATCCTGAGGGTCTTTCCCAACATGAATGTTTCTGTGATTCTGTAATTATTAATGAAATAGGCTACTTTTACTTAATCCAGATTTAAGGTAAAAACGTGATAACCAGTAAATCACTTGTAAAAGAAGCCTGCCGTAATCTAGCATAGTCCAGCACAACAGTTAACCTCAGTGTAAGGCTGCAGCACAGAGCTGTGGTAATGTGACAAGCCGCCTAGAAGCAAAGAAGCCAATTATCCTGCATGCAAGTGCAGCAAACCCTCAGGTGAAAGGAGCAGTATATACTTCTGAGTTAGGTTTCAAAAACACAAGCAGAGTTTTCCTAGTGACTTGCACCCAGGTTGGCTACAGTCTCTATGACCATACCCTTCAGCAGCTTTGTTGCTTAAGCGAAAACTTAGTTTTTAGTGGGGGGGGGGAAAACCCACGGTGAAGGAAATTCTAATAAATATTGCTGTGTATTAGCTGAATTTAAATGCTGGCTATATCTGTAATGATGAACAAATACCATATCCTTAACATCATTATTGCATTGATAAAAGCCGACATGCTGCCTTAAAGTGAAAGGATGAAAGTAGAAGGCAAATTCCCAACTGTATTTATAATGCTTTCCTTTGCAATGACGCAGTGATTTATTTGCTATTTGATTCAGTCTCAGTAGAGCTTTCAGTGTGCCAGCAATAGAATCACGGAATTAACCAAGTTAGAAAAGGCTTTTGAGATCATCAAGTCCAACCTATCACCTTCTAATTAACTAAACCATGGCACTAAGTGCCTTGTTCAGCCTCCCTTTAAACACCTTCAGGGATAGTGACTCCACCACCTCCCCAGGCAACCCATTCCAATGGGCAATCACTCTTTTATGTGAAGGACTTCTTTCTAACATCCAACCTAAACCTGCTCTGGCACAGCTTGAGACTTGTATCCTCTTGTCCTGTCACTGGTTGCCTGGGAGAAGAGACCAACCCCCTCCTGGCTACAGCCTCCTTTCAGGTAGTTGTAGAGAGCAATAATATCTCAAGGCTGAGTATGTAGTGAGTAAATGCCCAGTTTTCTTCATCTTTTGTTTTAGGAGAGTTTTGCATAGAAAAGCTGGACAACCTGACAGCAGTTGTCTGAAGAGCTGACCATGCCCAGCATTTCCTTCATCTGGGTGCTTATCATACCTGCACAGATATACTTGTGACTCATCAGTGGAGATGAGAATTGTTGACGGGAACTCTTAAGTCTGTATCTGAGTATCCTGGAAGAGGAAGTCCCTAGTCAATATTACAGTGGTAGAAGATGATTTGGAGACTCTGATGACAGCGCAGGTGCTTCTTGCACACTGAAAGCCAAATTTCCAAGGATATGTGTGTACTTCATTTTTGCTGCTGATTCACTGTTGTGTGTTGATCCAGATTATGGGTACTACAGCAGTTGTCTGTCCAGCTGCAAAGGAACACCAGATGATAGAAAGTGCTATATTTAGATATGATCTGTTATAATGACTCCCCTATAAAAATAGTGATAAAACCACATCTAGCTTTGACTACAACAGCAATTAAGTTGGTGATCAAGGTCTGCCTCTCTTCTCAGTACAGCACAGCACACCACAATTTTAAAAGCTCTATAGAGCAGTCAAACTTCCAAACCCTGGGAAGGTGAAAACTCATTGTGAATAAAAGCTGTAAAAATGCAAAATGTAAATTCCACTTATAGTATTTACTCCTGATTCCATTGGAACCATTTAAGTTCATTTAAATATGAAAAATAAATTTAATAGTTATAAATTTACCTCTGGTCTTTTAAATTGAATCTGTCTTCTTTTATGAACTTCAGCTATTTTGAGAACTTCTGTTAGAACCTTCTGCATAGAATTGCAGATGCTACATGCACTAATTTAATATTGGTTTTAGTAACTTCATTGAGGAAGTGCCATCAGGATATAGAAGTGGTGTTGCAAGAGACCTGTGCGTCCTGGGTTTCTCTTGGAAGGATGAGTGAAAGTGAGTGAAGGCAAGCTTCTAAGTGCTGTTGCCCCTTAGACTGGTCGGGAGCAGGAACAAAATTTTTCAGCACTTTACTGCTTGGTGCTTGCAGGTCTGTCAAGCTTCCTTGCCAGAGTCAGCCTACAGGCAGACTGTTCACCAGCAATCCGATAAAAGCAGGAACTGGGCTGTTTATCTTCATTATCCGGCCTGCCAGGAGTGCACAGCAGAGATAGGTGTGTGCTGCCCTCAAGGGGAATGTGGCAGTGGACAGAGCCCCCCTCACTGACAGTTATTTACTATTTCCCCCCCACTCCGTGACACATGCTCAGAGTGCTGACCTCTTCTTGCTGAAATTGTATCCTGCAGTTCTGGGCAGTGCTCTTTGCTGTCTCCCAGATGGCTGTACTCTGCTTTGCCATGAGCCAGTCTCATTTGATTCAGAACATATTGCACTGAGGCTCTAAATGATCAAAGAAGTCTGTTCTCTAAAGAAATTGAGTTTGCAGAAACAGACTAAATTATTTATGCATGCTATTTTTCACACCACAGACCTGCTACGACTCTGAAGATGTGTTTCCATGGTATAGGCTGCTTTATGTCACCTTTGGGTTGTTTGGGTTTTGTTGGGTTTGTTTGATTATTTTTTTTTTTCCCCCTTTCCCCATTTTGTGTGTTGCTGGAGTCTTGCAGAAGCATTTTTGTGTATTTGTAACGTGAGGGTAATTAATTGATTGGGAGATGGTATTTTGAAAATTAATATTGTTTATTAATTTTGGTATTCAAAACTCTCACCACCCCAACCGCTAATTTTAGTAATAACTGGTTCTTTGCACAGTCTGGGGAAGATTATACAAGCAAATAACTGGATCTAGAACAAATAACTAGCGGTATATAAACATTTAAACCCAATTGAACTGGAAGAGAGGGTTCTTGCTGTCAGTATACTGCTTAACCACTAAATGAACTAAGAGGGACAGGGATCTGCTGGAGAGCATCCAGCAGAGGGCTACAAGGATGATTAGGGAACTGGAGCACTGCCTGATAAGGAGAGGCTGAGGGACCTGGGACTTTTTAGTCTGGAGAAGAGAATACTGAGAGGGGATTTAATCAATGTTTATAAATATCTGAGGGCTGGGGGTCAGGAGGGTGGGGACAGGCTCTTCTCACTTGCTCCCTGTGATAGGACAAGGAGCAATGTATATAAGTTGCAGCACAGGAGGTTCCACCTCAACACAAGGGAAAACTTCTTTACTGTAAGGGTCCCGGAGCACTGGAACAGGCTCTCCAAAGGGGTTGTGGAGTCTCCTTCTCTGGAGATGTTCAAGGCCTGTCTGAATGCATTTGTTTGTGACCTGAGATAGATTGGATGATCCTCCTCTGGCAGGGGAGTTGGACTTGATGATCTCTTTGGGTCCATTCCAACCCCTGACATCCTGTGACTCAAGGAAGCTCCTTTCCGCTTATGGTGGAAGGCAACTGGGAAATTACAAGAGGCTTGAAGTATTTACTCACAAAATATTATTTCCCAACTCATGGGGCTGGCTGCAGCTGCAAACAGTACCCAAACACTTTCAGGGAATTCTGTCAATGTCTTGTTGGCTGGTAAGACTTCTGATTCTTCCCCAGGCTTTGCAGGCTGCTGGGAAAAGGGGCAGACAATCTCTGACCTAGTCCTGGTTTCTTTGGGTGATCTGTGTGCCACTTCCAGGACTTCCCATCTTGGCAGGAGACTTTCAAGTGTAGGCAGGTTGTCTTGCAATGTGCAGTCTCAGCACAACATCATGCTAGCTAAGCAGACCTATCAGGTAGAGATACTTGGTGCCTGTTCCTGGTAAACTTGAAGCAGGCAGTTTCCAGGCAAACAAACTAGCCCAAAACACAGAGCTTGTTATTCAGCAGGGCTGAGTTATAGCTTAGCAAAGCATAATGCTAGACAATATGGCAGGAGCAGTGCCAGAAGCAGAGAGCTATGGCAGCAGCAGGCAAGCACAAATACAGGGGCAGAGCATGTTGTGTTACCTGCTCATCTCTTTTTATCAATAGAGCCTTTGGACACAGAATAGCCAATCAGAATGGCAGTTTGCCAAGCTTGACCATATTAGGTGAAGCCATAGGCTTGCTTTACCCAAACTTGGGAAAAAAACATAGATATTGCACAAGGCAGGCACAAGCCAAGCGTATGTACCTTGCTTACTATGGGATGTAAACAGGAGCAAAACGGATTTTGGCAAGCTATGGTCCTTAGACTTGGTGGCTCCAGGTTCTTTGTCCTCCTTCCCTTGGTTGATTCTCCCCAAAACAGAGAGACGAGAGCAGAAAAACATGCCTAGGCAAGCCAGGAGCGTATTTTATATCACAACAGTGTTCTTACTTCTCTTGCCTGCTCTTCTAATGATGGTGATTTTTTTTTTTTATTTGTGAAGTCTCCAAAGGTGACCCTTTCTGGGTGCAGTTGAAGTGGATATATGAGCTCAGGTGGAATGAAGAAGCCACACCATATATCCACTCAGGGGCTGTCTGTCTTTTAACAGGCTAAATAATGAGTTACCAGCTTAGCATGAATCCACACCAAAGTTTAAACTATCTTGACCTGTTGAAATGGCTTTAAACTCTTTTCCCATGATGTATCACTTGAGAAATCCAAGAGGGGCAGACTTTCTAAAGTTGTGGGGTTTTTTTTTTCCTAGTTTGCCTTTTTAAGCTTTCAATTTGTGCTTCCAATCTGTATTTCAGTGTCTTAATTATGCTTGATGATCACATGCAGTTTGAACTCTGTGGTTTGGCCCTGTTCTGTTGTACTTCTATTGCACTTCCAGTTAAATTTCTCTTCTGTGAACACTGGTGGCAGTTATTTCTGTGAATGCAGTAAGGACTCATGGCCTCTGCCAGAATGAGAGAGGAAACTTTGGTGTTGCACAAGATATAAGCATAACTTCAAGGGCTGTCTCTTTTTTATGTCTCTGAAATACCCTTTTCTTCATTTACTGATTTAGTTTTTGCTGTGGGGTGATATGTTCCTGAGGCTTAATGAACAGATGAGACATCTCTGTGTATTAGAAAAACCCAACACATGAAGTCCTTCTATGTATACTTTAAAAATTGATTTTATTCGCTATGTGGATGCTTCAAGCTTATACTTCGTGACTGTTTTCCATAGGTAGTGTTCTCAGGAGCATTTATTTAGTAAACAAGATAGGCTATCCTCAAGATGGCATAGAAAATTTTCACAGTTTCCATGTCTCTGATGAGATTTGTGAAAGATGTGTAAATGTGGTGTAGCTGACTGGGAAACAGGTGTACATAGAATCATAGAATCAGTCAGGGTTGGAAGGGACCACAAGCATCATCTAGTTCCAAGCCCCCTGCCATGCCCAGGGACACCCTACTCTAGATCAGGCTGTCCACAGCCTCTGCCAGCCTGGCTGCAAACACTTCCAGAGAAGTGGCTCCAACCACCCCCCTGGGCAACCCATTCCAGGCTCTCACCACTCTCATGCTGAACAACTTCTTCCTCACGTCCAGTCTGAATCTCCTCACCTCCAGCTTTGCTCCATTCCCCCTAGTCCTGTCACTCCCTCATAGCCTAAAAAGTCCCTCCTCAGCTTTTTTGTAGGCCCTCTTCAGATACTGATAGGCCACAGTAACGTCACCTGGGAGCCTCCTCTTCTCCAGACTGAACAGCCCCAACTCTTTCAGTCTGTCCTCATAGCAGAGGTGCAAAGCAAATCAGTTTAGACTTGTATATACAAGCAAATATTTTCTCTTTTGATCCATGCTTTTGAAACAGAGCAAAGTCATATTGTGTGAAACTAGTGGATTAGTTCTACAAGTTATCTTTCTTAGTCTTGGAAGATGCAAAAAGTTTAAATTGTTTCTGTTACTTTGAAAAAAAACCCTACAAAACCATTTAAAAAAAATCCCCAACACTTAACCCTTACTTCTTAGCAGCCTGAAGCCAAGCAGCAGATATTTGCAGTGAAAGACAAGTCTTCTCATGACGTTTGTTTTTTTAATTTCCTCCCACATGTACTTCCTTCCTGTCTGCTATGCAAGTTTGCTCAAGTTGTAAATGCCTCCAAAGCTTAAATATGTTAGTTAATTGCAAGTTGAGAAGATATTTGATTTATATATATACACACAGACACACATATGCACAGTCTACAGTAGTCAAACCTGCTGAGACCTCTGCCACTAATATGGCAGCAATAGTTAGTCTGGATTGTTTGTATGTGACCAAATAGATATTCACATTTCTCTTTGAGTTATGTGTGTTGGTTATAAACTGATGCAGGTGTGAGTTTGCTTAGATAGTCTGCTGTTTGCATTCCCAAGTCTGTTTTCTAAGAAAAATGGTCAACTTCTAGGTCACCTCGTGATTGTCCTTGCACTTGATTTCCACCTCCTCCCTTACTCCTGCCTTTGCTTTCCAATCATCCAGTTCTTTATGCTCAAAATCCAGGCATGCTTAGTTTTTCAGTCCTCTTTAAAAAATGTAAATCTGACCAACCTACCTTTGCCTTTCATTCCTTTGGATTTGCCTTTTTATTCCTCTGGCTGTAAAGCCACTGTCTGAAGTCCTTTTTAGGTTGCTCCACAGTGCCTGTGCACAATTCAGTTTTTGTATTTCTCTGAAAACTTTTTTTCTTACTGATCTAAATGGTAGCAGGAGGAATCATAGAATGCACTGGGTTGAAAGGGACCTCTGGAGGTAATCAGGTCAAAGACCCCTGCTGTGAGCAGGGACATCCTCAACCGCTCAGAGCTCCATCAAGCCTGACCTCAAATACCTCCAGGGATGGGGCAAGCACCATTTCCCTGGGCAACCTGTTCCAGCATTCCAGCACCCTCATAATAAAGAACTTCTTCCTAATGTCCAGTCTGAATCTATGCTTTCCTAGTGTAAAACCACTGTCCCTTGTCCTGTGTCTACATGCCTTTGTAAATAGTTCCTCTCCAGCTTTCCTGTGTGCTCCCTTCAGGTACTAGAAGGCCACTATAAGGTCTTTCTGGAACTTTCTTTTCTCCATGCCCAACAACCCCAACTCTCTCAGTCTGTCTTTGTAGAAGGTGTTTCAGCCCTCTGATCATCTTTGTGGTCCTCCTCTGGACCCTCTCCATCAGATCCATGGCCTTTTGTTGAGGACACTACAGCAGAGCAGAGCGAAGTGGCAGAATCATCTCTCTTGATCTGCTGGCTACATACCAGCTCTCCTAAGCCATTCTGTGCAGGGCTGATCTCTCACATCATCTCCCAACTTGTATTGACAATGAGGATTATCCTGACCCAGGTGCAGGACCTTGGTACACTTGGCCTTATTGAACCTCGTGAGGTTTACCTGGGCCCATTTATCAAGCTTGTCCAGGTTCCTCTGAATCACATCTTGTTCCTCTTGGCATCTCAACCCCATCACTTATCTTGGTGTCATCTGCAAACTTGCAGAGGGTGCACTTGATCCCACTGTCTGTATCATCAACAAAGACATTAAACAGCACTAGTCCCAGTACAGAACATTGATGGACACCACTTGGAATTCGTCTTTGTCTGGACACGACTCCTACTCTCTTGATATGGCTAACCAGCCAGTGCCTTATTCTCTGAACTCATCAAATCCATGTATCTCCAGCATACAGAGAAAGATGTTTTGGGAGATTATGTCAAAGGCCTTGGAGAATTCTAGATAGATGACATCTGCTGTGCTTCCCTTGTCCACCGATACAGTCACTCCAGTGTAGAAAGCATCTAGATTGGTCAGGTAACACTTGCCCTTAGTAAAGCCATGCTGCCTGGCTCCACTCACCTGTGTGTCCTCTCTGTGCCTTATCAGAGCTTCTAGGAAGTTCTGTTCCATGATACTTCCAAGCACAGAGGCTGACAGGTTGGTAGTTCCCAGGGTCCTTCTTTCTACCCTTATGAAAAATGGATGTAATGTTTGCCTTCTTCCAGACACCAGGGACTTCACCTGCCATGACTTTTCAGATGTCATGGATTGGCAGCCACATCATCCAGTTCTTTCAGAACTCTGAGATGCCATCCCATAGGAAAAAGAGAGGGAGATGATTCTTGGTCTCTGAAACATTGAGAGGTTAAGGAGGTAAGAGGAGGTGTTCTATCAACCAATTTCTTTACTGACTTCTTTGTAAATAGTTACGACTTCTAGTTTTTTGGCTCATGCTTAAAGGTGTGCTTTAGTTCTGTCTTGAGGATATGGTGTAAAAGATCAGAAGGAAATAGTGCTTGAATGACTTGATCACTAATAGCAAAGTTGTTAAGGATGAAAAGGATGAGCTGATGGTCCGTGTAAACTTATTCCTGTAAGTGATCAAGGCCATCAGAGATCTTGACATGGTGGTGGTATTCCTGGTGACTGTTAAGGTTGTTTATATAGTGACATAGTTTGTGAAGCTGCCTTTCACAAGGGAAGCTTGTTTTCTGCTAATTCCTTTTCAGTCTCAGAGCTGGAGCACATTAAAAATAATCTCTGGATGGCAGAGCACAGAATTATTTGAGTAGTCTTTCATGGTACTGTAGTCAAGTGACTTGATAGATTCTTTTTAGCTCTAGTCGGTCACTCAATTTTCACAAGTACTTCAGAGTATTACCTTCCTGTGGCATTCCTCTCCAAACTTATACTTGTGCCCAGTGTTTGTTACTATCCCAGTCACATAATCTGGCATTTGGATTTGTTACATGTCATTCCATGAATCATTGCCTGGTGCTCCAATCCATTTAGATCCCTCTGCTGGACCTCTTATGCTTTAAGAGAGCCAACAGTAGCAGTTCTGCAACATCAGCAAATTTGCTAATAATGCAGTCAAGTCCTGCATGCAGCTTGTAGGTAAAAACATTGAACAGGCTCTAAAACTGGGCCTTAACTGTTGACCAGTTGCCACCAGGTGCAGCCTCGTTCATTACAACACTTTGAGCCCTGCTGTTCAGCTAGCCTCTGAAGTTCTGGGCAGTTTGCCCAGTAGAATGCTATCAAGTGACAGTATCCAGAAAAATGGTACCTACTTCTTTCCCTTCATGCTCTATGTGGGTGACCTTACTGTATAAGGATGTTAAATTAGGTCTTTCCCTGTGCCCGATGATCATGTCGTTCATATGTGTCTTTCAGTAACACCTGCTCAGTGTTTTTTCAGGTACTGAGGTTAGACTAAGAGACTAGTTTCTTGCATCTTCCTTCTCACTCTTCTTGTAAACTGGAATGGTGCTGAATAGATTGCAGTCAGCAGAGACTTCTTCAGGCTACGCTACACTACACTTGATCTTAGTCAAAAGGCTAAGAAGTGAGACCTTTGGTAGATGATTGGGAGGGGCCCCTTCAGTCCTCTGGGGTGAATTCCATCAAACCTCCTGGACTTCTGAACGTCCAGCTGATAGAGCTGGTGGTTTACAGTTTCAGTGTCTGCTAATGGTGAGTCACTGTACCTGCACTCTGGGTCCTGTGACTCAGAGGACTGGGCATCCCAAGGTCTATCAGTATTATTGAAGACAGAGGAAAGAACAACACAATGCTGAATTGCTCTGCTTTTTCTGTAACAGTCTGATTGTACTGCTACATTAGTATTGATTCAGTGTTTTCCTTAGATAATCACTTCCTGTTAATGTACTTCAAAAAGCCTTTGCTATCTGAAAAAAACCTGGCCAGTTTCAGCTCTGGTCTTCCCTGTGTTCTCCCCATGAAAAATAACTCTCTAATCTTCCTGCAAAACCTGACCTCATTTCCAGAGATTGTACAATTTCTTTTTTTCTCTTGAGCAAGAAGGAGTTTCTTGTGGACCCAAGTTGCTCTGTCCCACTTCATTGACTTCGGGCACCATGGGATTGTCTCATCCTATGCTTCTAAAAGGTGGTTCTAAAAAGCTGGCCAGCACTTTTAAGTGCTTCAAAACAAATTCCTAGGGTCACTGCTAAGTAACACCCTTCAATTAGCTCTTTTGAAATCTAGGGTAGCAATTCTGTGTAGAAAAATTAAAACGTGTGGATAGGAGGAAGAATGAGAGAGGAGGAAGCAAAGTGGTGTGTAACTGCATGACTAGAAGCCATGTAGCTTCTACTGGCAGTTCAAATACGAGATTTAATTTTCCACTCTTTTGATAAGTGTAGCTTTATTTGTATGACGAATACACAGAAGTAAAATTTTTGCCCTAAAACTAAATATTTGAGGTAATATTTATGTGCTTTGACACCTCTCCTGTCAACTTGACACCTTTTTATCTCGTGGTTGAGAACCTCACGATCGTGTTCCTTTTTTTTTTTTTTTTTTTTCAAAGACTGAAACACCATTGTTATACCATAGTAAAGCTTAACCAAACCACAGCACCTTTTGCAGAGTGGTGCATGTCACATTTATTGAATCTTCGCGGTCAATAGCACATCTCAGCCTCTGTGTTTTACTGTGGAGTGTTACCTTTGCGGTCTTGTTCTCGAAGTGTGAGAATGTTTACTTTCCCTCATTGTGTCACGTAGTCAGAGTGAAGTTGGAGCACTTGCTTTGTGAACAAGTATCAGTCTAGAGGAGGTCAAATAACCTGCTAACATTTCACAAAAACTACATGAAGAGAATATTAAGGATGTCAAACAAGACATTGAGAAGCTAAGAAGTAACAATTAAAGTTACTTGAGCAACCTTCGTTTTCCCTCCTCCTCAATGCTGTGTGATGGCCTTTCATAGATACAGGATCACGTGTTTTTTCTTTCTTCTGCAGCTGCTCCTCCAACATCCCTGTCACTGTTGGTGCTTCAAACAGAAGCTTACCATACAAGGGAACTATTAGTGGTGCTTCCCATTTTTGTATTGCATACTCTCTTGCCTCTTACGTTGCTTACTAAAGGCATTTCAAATGCTTTCCTGTTGTGCTGGTTTGAACTAATTGGAGGATTTGAATGGAAAATTAGACTGTAGGCTGAGAGAGAAAAACACTGGTGATGCTACTTCACTCATAGCTTTACTGAGAGAAAAAAAAGAGTTGTAACCCAAACATAGATAAGTCAGATGGTTTAAAGACTGCTTCAGACCGCTTTGGGCTGTGGCTGCTCTTGCATGGCTTTTTTCCCCTTTCCTAGCTGGGTCTGAATAATTTCACTAACTTCTTGACTGCTGCTAATGCCCCTGACCAATCTATCTTTGCCTATCTGCTGCATGAACAGGTGGTGAGATAATATTGGGGAAAGGTGGTAGGGGTAGTTAAAACCCCTCTTAGGGATTTTGATTTCTGAGAGCAGTGTGGTGTTTCTGTATTACCTTTTTCACTGTATATATCTGAAAATATCTGATATGCATTGTAAATGTATGCTTGTATATTGTGCAAAACTGTAAATATAAAGCTTCATTTATTAACTTCCAGCCGACTGAGTCTAGCCTGGGTTATTTCAAAGTGTGGTGGGGGGACAACTAACTGCTAAACCACCACACCTGTATATGGAACTACATCGCAACTTCAGTATTAAACTACTGATATTTGTAACGAAGTTGATTATCTTCAACTTTCTACAACTACTGCATGTGTGGTATTGTCAGTAAATATCCTCCTTTCCCCAGCACGTCTACTGTCTTTTGGCAAGGCAGAGTAGGAGACAGTAGGATTCAGCAGGACTCCCCTAAAGCATCGACCCTGATACTGCAACTTTGATATACTCTGCCCCCTGCTCCTCTACCCACCATTCAGAGCAAGAGAAATCTACAGGAGCTGGGCTAATGTCCTCTAACTTTAGTAAATCCGTAGGATCTGTGTAATAGCAACATAGCATAATCATCACTGCTTCTGAATGTAGTATAGACTGTCTGCTGGACTTGCTTTCAATGGGCATGGGTTATCTGAGGTTCTGTGTTGTGAACAGGACAAAAGCTGTCTCTGTAGGAGAGAAGAATAAATCTGCTTGCAGGGCTTGTACATGTTCATAGTGCTGACTGAGTTGGCCGTTTGTGGAGGAGGGGGAGTTTTTGTGATTTTTATGTCTATTTTTTCCACTTCTAGTGTGTTGCCTTTCCCAAGTAATTTAGAAATACATTTGATTTTCCTTACATTTGACTAAGTCTGTTTATCAAAATGCAATTCTTCTGTTTCTCACAGTGCCTCCCCCAGAGCAGATTATAATAACATCAGAAAACTTCAAAACTGTTGCACATTGGCAGTACCCTTCTATGTCTGAAACGCCTCATTTTATTGTGGAAATCAAACCTTACACGTAAGTTCTTATTCTTTTGTTGTTTCCTGTACTTTATGTTCTCTAGAAGCATACAAAAACAATCAATCCGTGGTAAACGCTCTTTGTTTCTGTCTGGCAAAGTAATGTAGGGTGAAGGAAAAGTTACCTAGGTGCAAATTAAGGCAAAAATTGTCAAGTAACAGGATGGTTAAGGTTGGCAGAGACCTCTGGAGGTCATCTGGTCCAACCCTTCTACTTGAGCAAGTTGCTCAGAACAATGTCCATGCGGCTTTTGAATGTCGTCCGGGATGGAGATATTCGCAACCTCCCTGGGCAACCTGTGCCAGTGTTCATTCACCCTCACAGGTGTTTTGTCACAGGCAGTGTGTTGTACAATATTGTGCAATGGAAAGGGTAACAGCTATTACTTGTTCTCTTTTACAGTTCAGGTCGCTATAAGAATGTCTCAGGTTGTGTGGACATTGCAGCTCCTGTTTGTGATCTCACAAGTGTAATCAGTGATGCTTCTGAGTCTCACTGGCTTCGAGTTAAAGCTGTTGTAGGGTCACAACAGTCTGTGTATGTTGAGACAAAGGAGTTTATTTTGCGAAAGCAAGGTAAGTTCCATCACAAACTAAACCTTTTCCCAAAATTTAAAGTTAGGAATTCTCCTTCTTGCTGTATTGTTTTCCCTTGTTTGGGAATGTCATAAAGTCATGAGTCTGGGGTGAAGTCAAGCATGGTGATTGTTCAGTAGGAACTTCTGTAGTTCTAACCTGTCACTGTGGTATCTGAATAATTTTTTTTTAAACTTGTAAAGGCAGCGAAGTGATGCTGTTGGTGTACTTTGTGCCTACTTCTCAAAATCTTCCCTGGTGTCTGATGCCAGTTTAGGATATGAAGCCACTACGTAAAGCTATGGACCTTTAAACATCATTAAAGTAGTATTCAGATGGTTGGTGATAGTGTACTGACAGTTTTGGATGTCTAGATACTATCCAGAAGCTGAGAGAGTCTGCTGTAGCTGTGTGACTAAGCTTTACTCATTACTCATGTAAATCCTTTGGGCTGCTTTGGGAGAATTCAGTTTTTCACATTGATACTGTAAAAGTAAATTGTGTGTCTAGGCTCCAGGCTAACCTCTCCAAAACAATGCGAGAGGCCTCAGCATTTTTTGGACTATGCAAAGCATGTACAGCAAGGTGAGGAAAGATGAAACCTTTTCCTCATACCTGCTGCATTCTCAACATAGAGCTTCCAGTCAAGAGGTTACCCATGAGATCCTCCCTGACTTGGGCTATGCCGAGTTTCATCATTGCTGGAACTGAGGAATTGGGAGTCCCTCTTTATTTTCTGCTGTGAGGTCCCTCCCCACCCCAATACTCCTAGGACTTGGAGTCAGTGTCTGGTTTCTAATGTTTGACAGAGGGGCAGAAATCATGATAACGATGCCAAGTTTGGCAGTTTGCAGGTAATTGGTAGCCACACAGAGAGGAGAGAGACAAAATCACTTTCTTACTGAACAAGAATCTGGTGTGTTCAGTCTGACCATTAGACACAACAAACTCATGTAGGCCACTGCCATAGGAAATCCTATAAACTGTTGCTGAGGGTGAGATTTGTTTATCTTTTCACATAGTTTTGTTTTAGTAGAGTGTTGTGTTTAGCTGAGTGTGATTTATGGTGGGATCTAGTAAGCAGTACTTTGTGTTCTGTTCTCATTCACATATGTTTAATTTATGTTCTTTTAAATGTCATTAGTGAGCTGAATTTTTATAGCTGTATGTGTACAGGAAACCTGAATTGCTTAAGAGCAACATTCTGCACTGTTTCCGTTTGAGAAGCAGACTCAGAAATGTATACAAATGCATTCATTGCTTCTAAGTGCCAAAGCTTGTGCTACTACCAGCATTAAAATAAACATGTAATTCTTCTCAGACCTCTGATACAAGCTGACTATAAAAAACATATTTTGATTTAAAAGTTTAGACCTCATAGCAAAAGTACAATGTGTTGCAGGGAAAATAGGACCACCAAAACTGAGTCTTTCAAGGCACAACAATGAAATCCTGGTTGATATTTACCATCCTGCATTCCCATCTGAAGAGCTTCTTCCTTGGGTCGGAAACGTTTATCAAGATCTGGAGTACCTGGTGACTTTCTGGGATAGTAAAAATAAGGTAAGTTTCAAAGTGAAAACTTCAAGTTAAGGTTATTTGTTTACCTCTAAATGCATATAAACAAAAGGTGCGCTCCTGTGATCCACAGAGCCAACTGATGTTAAAAAAACAGTTGACTGTAACATAGGGCTACCCTAGTCCTCAAATATCAAGTGCACCACAGTGAGATATGTGACTGGAAGGTCTAGATTTTGGTTGTCCAAATGGATGTTTTATAACAAAAATGAGAATATTACATTACTTGTACAGAAGATGCAGTTATGTAATCACAGAAGTATCGAGGCTGGAATAGATCTCCGAGATCATCACCTAACACCACCACGTTACTGAGTGCCACATCCTATCCGTCTTCAAACACCTCCAGGGACAATGACTCCACCACCTCCCTGGGCAATCCATTCCAGTGTTTAATGACTCTTTCAGTGAAGAAGCGCTTCCAAACATCCAACCTAAACCTTCCCTGGCACAGCTTTGGGCCATGCCATCTCATCTTGTCACAACTTGCCTGGTAGAAGAGCCCAACCCTCACCTTGCTACAGCTTCTCTTCAGGTAGTCGTAGAATGTAGTAAGGTCACCCCTGAGTCTCCTCTGCTCCAGGCTAAAGAACTCCAGCTCCCTCAGCCTCTCCTCATCAGACTTTCCCTCCAGTGCCTTCACCAGTCTCATGGCTCACCTGTGAGCCTGCTCCAGCACATGTGTGCTAAACTCTGATAACTATACTTGTGTGTCATTCACTTGTCTAGGTAGATTTCTCATTGAAGAAGATTACTTTTTAAGATACCAACACCACACTTACTTAGCAATTGCGGGAGGTGAACTTGAGGAAGTTTATTGTAGGCATGTTTATTTATAGCAACCTTTTCATATGCATCCAGCTACAAGTTTTAGAAGTGAATTAAGAATGTGAATCTAGCCTATGAAGAGCATGTGCTTTAGCTTAAAAGCATCACGGTGTGCTTGAATGTAACAAGGTGCAAGCTGGGGTAGGAGGCACGCCTAGTAGTAGTTTAACATTTTTGGAACTGTTGGAAGGTTCTGTAACATTTATATTGTTCTGCTGAGCCAGATGGTGCAATGTGCATTTTGTTTTTTTTTCAGAGTAGAGAAGAGTTTCATGGAGACAGCTGTACAGATTACACATGTAGCCTTGAGATCCCAATTCCTGCCGAAGGTTCCACTTACTGTGTCTCAGCAATGGGAAGCTTTAATCATGTTCTGATGCGTAGTGCCCCTTCAGAAGAAAGCTGCATTCATGTTCCTCTCAAGCAGACACTCAGTAAGTGGATTCTGAAGTTTTAAGAACATACTTAGCTAGAACAGATCTCTGGTCAGAAGCAGCATGTGACGTGTGGTGTAGCCATGGGATGAGTTGCATGCCTATGGGAAAACACCAAAAAAGGAAAGCTTGGTCACTCCTTTCCAAATGCACTTTGCCAGTTCTAAGTACCTATGAAGATCAGGCATTATATTCAAGTAACACTGAATTTTTGGGTGCTTTTTCTGCTTCTTTGGTATTGCAAAACCCATTCCCATAGCACCTGGTCATTAGTGTAATTAACAAAAGACAAATTAATCATTCACTGAGTTGTATAATTTTCAGAAATGTTGTCCCTGTCTTCTAACAGATTGTACTTTCTCTAGCATGAAGTCATGGTCATAAAACTGAGGTATTTTATATGAACGGTAGCTGGTGACTCAGCTTTGTACATATATTAAGCTTTATATATCTATATATAGCTCTGATAACCTTTTACAAAGTTTTGAATTTTACTTCACTGTGGCCCAAAACGTCAGAGAAGAGAGATTAAATGGGTAGAAGCAGTTGTGTTCTTTCTTCTTCTGCACAAGAGGATAAGGTCATTAAGGAGAGTAAGACCAGTGAAATCTTACCTAGTAATAGTTAACAATTCTATATTTTGGAAGATTTCATTTTTTCACTTTATTTGGTTAATAGGCTGTCAAGTGGAAAACTTACAGATCTGTTCATCTCCATCCATCATCTCTAAAGAACAAAATAATGAGTTACAAAACTCCTCCACCTCTGTAAAAACATGATTGTGTCTATATAAATTGTAACCTAATTTTCATTTGTTTAAGACTTTATAGTTTAAATTTTCTTGAATGAACAAAAAAAGGTGGCAAACTGGCAAACTCACACCTTACAGCTAAGCTTTCTGACTGATTAAGATTTGCTGAAGTTATTTTAAATGATAGAGTATATATTTGCAAACTTCCTAACAGGTTTGTTCTAACCTGTTAGGCACACAAAGTATCATCATCCTGTGTGTTGTTACTCTGATCCTGAGTCTGATGTTCATAGTATGTTTTATCTGGAGGAAACTAAGGAAGAACAACATAAAGCTGCCTAAATCTTTGGTAAGTCCAGACTTTTTCTCTGCATCAGATTTTCAATAATACAGGTAGGCAACTTCTATAACATCTTTGTGCCTGCCTTTTTTTTCTCTTTTAATATGATCTTATGGATGCTTAGGCTTTATACCAGTCTACTGTTCTGATAGCCTCTGCAACCACATGCCTTGTATTTGTTCTGGGGCTAGGCTCCAGTGTCTTTAACTGAAGCAGCAATATAATAGAATCAGAAAATGTCAGGGTTTGAAAGTGACCTTGAAAGATCATCCAGTCCAACCTTCTTGCAGAGCAGTATCACCTATGCCAAATCACACAGGAACATGTCCAGAGAGGGAGACTTCACAAACTCCCTGGGCAGCCTGTTCCAGTGTTCTGTCACCCTCACAGGGGAAAAAAATTCTCCTCCTGTTTACATGGAACTTCTCTTATGCCTCAACTTCCACCTATTGCCCCAGCAGTAGTTGGTGTATTTTGAGAACATGGTTCTTAAAAAATGTGTGTGCATGGACAGGTTTGTATTCATTCTAGTAGCAGAGACAGAACCACAGAATCACTGGATTTTTGAGTACAGACTTTCTGAGATCATCTAGTCCAGCCCTTTTGCTCAAGCAGGATCAGCAAGAGCAGGTTGTGCAGAACTTTGTCAGTTGGATTTTTGAATACCTCCAAGAAAGGAGACTTCACAACTGCTCGGGGCAACCTGTTGCAGTGCTCAACCCCCCTCACAGTAAATTTGTTTTTTCCTTATGTTTAGATAAAATTACATGTTTCAATTTGTGTCAGTTTCCTCCTGTCCTCTCACTGGCCATCTGGTAAATTCCTTCATTATATGGTAATATTTTGATACTGCTAAGTGCTAGGCTGTTCTGAAAGTGATGTGCAGAATATGGGGAGAGGGGGAGTAATAGCACTGTAGAACAAGTGAATAACTAGGGGAAATCAGTCCTCACACTGAACAGTCACAGGGAAGAGAGCTCAGAAGCTGCTCTGCTTAGAGCTCTCTGCATCCATCCTGAGGAAACAGTGGATGTTCTTTGAAGAGCAGCATTCCTTACTTTCTCATCAGGCAAGAATGGAGTATCTGACAAATACTGTTACAACAGCCTCTTGGTGCCTGAACAATCAGCAGCAGGTGAAACAGTTTTCAAGAACTGCCACATGAGACAGTAGTAAATGGCAATCATATCAATAATATCTTCTTGGTGGGTGCAGGAAATCTCGTAAGACTTCTAGAGAGAAGAGACAATGATCTTCATTTCCTTGTTCTTTAAGACCCTTTAAATTAACTCCTTCAAAGTGCAGGAGTAGCTCAATGCCTAAGGTCACCCTGGAGCTTGCTTTTTGTGGAATGGGATGTTAGGAGATAGAAATACACAAGCCACTGATGTTAGCTAGATGCATCTTTAGTAAACAGTAGTCTAGTCTCTCAGCTTGTGCAGCACAAGGTGACTCATCTCATTCTGAAACAATACATGCTTCTGCTCAGACAGAACACTCACTAAAATGCCGTTTTTTCCTTGGACTATGGGAGAGCCACGAGACTAGTTCAGAGGTAGCCATTCATGCTGGAGACTTTCACAAATAAAGAGAGAAACCTCTGGAATCTGCAGGTAGATTCCCAACATCCTGTAGAAAAAATGAGACATTGGGAGATTTCTTTTCTTTGTCTTCACACCCAGTCTGTAACTGTCTGAATATACAAGATTATGTCCTACATAGACCTTTTTTTGTGAATTAAAAAAAAAAAAAAAAAAAAAAAACAGCTCATCCAGAATGGCAGCTCAATGGATCCAGTTATTCTGGTGTCCCAGTACCATTGTGGTGTTGCACCTAGGTCAGGAAAATACGTCACACAAATAGAAAGTGTTCTTTTCAGCTCCTGTGAGCCTCCTTATGCATGCTCTAAGTTCATACTTCAGCTCAGCTTTTAGAAACTCATTTGTGTGCCATATTCTCAATTGTCTGGGTTGTGTGTTAGCTTGTGATGCCAAAGTTCCAGCATACCATGATCTGGTTCACATTCCACACCATGCTTTGTGGCTAAGGTGATGATGAAGGTAACCTTTAACTGTTTATGAACATTGTTAGCTGTGTGCTTTGGCACAGGGAACTGGTCATGGCCCTACAAGGATTTGGACAATGCTTTTTTTAGATGTAAGATTTAACTTCTAGATTGCCCTGAGTGGAGTCAGGAGTTAGACTCTTGGAATCTTCTCTGAGTGAGATCAGGAGTTAGACCCTTTTGGGTCCCATCCAAATCAGAATATTCTGTGATTCTGTCTCTTTCCTTTGAAATCTCTAGTGACAAATTTAAACAGCACTGCTTGTGAGGATAGTTTCTGTATAGTTGATATGAATAATGTGGGAATTTAATGATTTATGACTAACTATTATAATAAATCATATAAACTAATGAATAACTACTGCAAATAAAATGAATAATCAGTTTCATGATATGAAGTTATCTCTATAGACTTCTTAGCCCTGAGGGCCTGTTGCTGACCTTTTGAATGTGTACTAGTAGTTTGGTTTTTTTTTCTGTACAGGTTATTGTTATGAATAAAGGGGTAATAAGGTGGCAAATTAATAAAAATATCTTAATTAGTTTGACTCTGCCTCCCACATGATACAAAGGTTCTAAAGGTTCGATATTCAATTCACAATTATCTTCACAAACAGTAATGTTACAAATAGTTTGATAATAGTTTTGGAGAAGATAAATCCAACAGCAGTAATACCCCACTAAAGACAGGAGGGCAGTTCCCAGAGGCTTGAGGAGTGTATCAGTTGCTCACTATGCTGTTTGCTGAATTGCACTTTTATCATCTCTTTTTATTGGAAAATCCTCCTGAACTGCTGCAGTTGCTTTAATCCACGTGTGTGGGGTCAAAGAGCAAAGAGAGAAGAGCCCCGTGCTCCGCAGGTCACCCCTTTTCATAAATCCATCCTAATTTTGGTCATTCAGCACCATAATGAATGTCCCAAAAGCCAAACAAAAGGCCAAAAAACAATAACCATCAGATCTCTGTCTAAACATTCCCACACCTGCCCCAGCACAGAGTCTGTGCCTGGCACTTGGTTTGAGGAAAAAGGCCTAAGTGAACCCACTGATCCACAGCCCTGGGAAAGGGATGCATCTCCCCTGGCTCCTTTCATCCCAGCTTCTGTTTCCCCTCCTTGGGGACAGGGGTGAGGGGTTTTAGATCTGCTGCCACAGTTACTACCATTGTGTCTTACTTGAACTTGTCTAAAAACAAACCATCTAGGAAGTTTTTCCATCTATTATAACACTAGGTAAGGTGCCCTACCTTAGCACTGCTGCCTTCCTGGCAGCTTTAGGTAGATGCGAAAACACCATTTGAATGACTTTCAGCAAGTTGGAGTTCTCCAACAGGAGGAAAAATATGAAATTTTAACTGTCAGGGAGCTGCCTTTCCTGAGAGTCTTGTAGACCCCAAGAAATGAAAAAAAAACAATCCATTGCAACTTAGATACCAAGAAGTTTCCTCTGCTGTTTGTGACTCCAAAGAATTAATATGCCTGTCATCTTTCTTTGGCAGGGGGGGTTGGACTCGACCTCTGGAGGTCCCTTCCAACCTCTAATATTCTATGAGTCTATGTACAGGCCCTTATTTCATAATGCAACTGTCTTCCAGTGTGGGCATTGAATGATTACCTTCATTAGAGAAAATGATTGGTTAAATGATTTCCAGATCCTATTCATAGTAAGATCCTATGAGGAACGTGCATCTAGTAAAGTGGGAAGGATTCTTTTACAAAACTTCCTCATATTAGTCTGTTGTTAGATGACAAAAACCTGATGGATCAGCTGTAGTTAGCTGTTCATTTTCTTTATCTCATAAAAAGCATTTCAAGAGGCTGTCTCCTTCCGCCCACCATCTGCAGTTATTCCAGTTTGTCCTGTGTGTGGTATGTCCTGTCTTGAATTTCTGGTGTAAGGTTAATATTAAGATCTTGTCCATTTTAGAAGGATCCTGACCTTGCTTTACTGAGTTGATTTTTCTGTGATCTCCTGATACTTTTTATGAGTCAGACAAAGGACAAGGTTGTCTTCTCTCACTGTATTTGTAGAGCACTTATGGCTATTTACAAAATGCTTAATTTATTTTGTGACTCCTGATTTTTTTGGTTATACAACGTTGTGGGGTTTTGGGTTTTTTTACTTTGAGAAATTGTAGTTGTTGCTGTAAATTTTAACTGATACTTGCCACAAATAACTGTCATAGAATCATAGAATGGTTTAGATTGGAAGGGACCTCAAAGATCATCCAGTTCCAACCCCCTGCCATAGGCAGGGACACCTGACACTAGAACAGGTTGCTCAAGTCCTCATCCAACCTGGCCTTGAACACCTTCAGGGAGGGAGCAGCCACAACCTCCCTGTGCCAGTGTCTCACCACCCTCACTGTGAAGAACTTCCTCCTAACATCCTGTTCAAATCTCCCCTCTGCCAGTTTAAACCCATTCCCTCTCGTCCTGTCATTACAAGTCTTTGTGAATGTCCCTCCCCAGCCCTCCTGTAGGGCCCCTTCAGGTATTGGAAGGCTACTATAAGGTCTCCTCAAAGCCTTCTCTTCTCTGGGCTGAAGAGCCCCAACTCTCTCAGCCTGTACTCATAGCCTATCCCTCTTGTAAGAGAGAAGCTGCTTCATTAGTTTTTATGAAGGTGACTGGGTTTTGGTTGTTGTTTGGGTGGGGTTGGGGTGATATTTTTTGTTTTCTATGAGCGTCTATAAGATCATAGAATCATAGAATGGTTTAGGATGGAAAGGAGCTCAAAGATCATCCTGTTCCAACCCCCCACCATAGGCAGGGACACCTCCCACTAGAACAGATTGCTCCAGTGGGAGGTGTCCCTGCATAGATAACAGCATAGTCTTCTGCTTATACATTTACACAGCATTCATTTGTTGTGGAACCATGTAAAGACCATGCAGAATTTGTCACGGTCACAGATGCTAATGAAATTGGAAACAGAATTCTCAAACTTCTCTCCAGAAAATGTTACCTGAAAATTACTGTGTAGGTGGGCAAACCCTTAGGAAAAAGAATAAAGTGTTGATTACCTTAACTGCTGCTGATCCTTGGGATTTGTTGTGTCCTTGAGCCTGGCTTCCACTGGTACATCTCCCTAGTCTGTTGAGACAGTGAAAGACCTAAATCAGGAAGGAATGTGAGCACCTGTACACTCCAGGGGAATGCTGCTGATACCTAGCTCAAGCTCACTGGCTGTCAGCTAGTATCAGGTAACATGCATGAAAGAAAAGTAATAATTTACAGTAAATACTGTTCTTCAAATAGCAACCATATCTTTATTACCCCTGTTACTTAATATGCCTTGAATGGCATTCCAGTTAGTGTAGTAAGCTGTGATTCCTTTGAAACTAGAAGTAACTGCATGGCTGAAAGGCTAAATTGTCTCATAGTCATGACACATAGATTTCTAAAGAACCTTTGGTACAGGGAAACCCATAAGAGTTTTTTTTCTTCTGATGGCTTCCTTCTTTCATGGATGGGAGTGGTGTAGAGTTTTTACATCATTTTGCTTCCATCAAAAACTCAGCCAAGAGGAAAACAAGTTTCCTTTTTAAGACAAAGTCTTGGATGTAATTGTATAGAGAGTATTTATTTTATCCTTGGGGTCTGTGTGTAAGCATTGCCAGCTGGCACTGTGAAGTCAGAACCTGCATAGAGTACAGGGTGTTCCCTTAGATTTTAGCACTGATTCTAGAGCTGAGTGAAAATCCAGAGTGAGGACAACTTGTTGAGTTCTTGATAATATTTGTTAGTATGGGGAGAAATAGAAAGTTGTAAATACAGCTTTTAGCCATAGTTTCTGTAGCGTTTTGTTTTAGAATCATAGAATTGTCAGGTCTGGAAGGGACCTCAAGGATCATCTAGCTCCAAGCCCTTGCCACAGGCAGGGACACCTCACGCTAGATCACGTTGGTCAGAGCCCCATCCAGCCTGGCCTTAAAAGCTTCCAGGGATGTGGTTTCTATCCACCTCCTTGGGCAACCTGTTCCAGTGTCTCACCACTCTTATGATGAAGAACTTCTTCCTAACATCCGATCTGAATCTACCCATGTCTAGTTCTGCTCCATTCCCCCTAGTTCTATCACTACCCCACACCCTAAAAAGTCCCTTGCCAGGTTTCTTCTAGGGCCCTTCTGATACTGGAAGGCCACGGTAAGGTCTCGAAGCCTTCTCTTCTCCAGACTGCACAGCTCCAACTCTCTATCTGTCTCCATAGGAGAGATGTTTCAGCCCTCTGATCATCTTCATGGCCCTTCTCTGGACGTATTCCAGAATGTCTATATCCTTCTTGTAATAAGGGCTCTAGAATTGGATACAATACTCCAGGTGGGGTCTCACCAGAGTGGAGTCTTGGTTCACATTCCTCAAGTATTCCAGTTTAAAAAGAGAATTATCTTGTCACTTACAGTGTGATTATTGGAATTAAGTACTTGGCTACCCCCTAAAAAAAATACAGGTGCTGGTCCATTCAAGGTCAGCATTCATGTAGCATAAGCATCCAAGACTTTTTTCATGTGTCTGTGTAAACACATTTTCAAAAGGTACATTAATCTTGCCAATTACTTGTAACATTTCCAGTATCCATACATTATGGATTATAAGCCCAAAGAAGAGCAGTGAGGGTTGTGAAGGGCCTGGAGCACATGATCTACAAGGAGAATCTGAGGGAGCTGGGGTTATTCAGTCTGGAGGATAGGAGCCTAAGAGGAGACCTTACCACTCTACAGCTACCTGAAGGAAGGTTGGAGCAAGGAGGGGGCAGACTGCTCCTTGATGGCAAGTCACAGGGCTAGAGGAAATGGTTTCAAGCCAGCAGAGTTTCAGGCTGGATGTTAGGAAACAATTCTTCACTGAAAGGCTTTCCAAACATTGGAATGGTCTGCCCAGGGCAGTGATGGAGTCATCATCCTTGGGGTTATTGAAGCAGCCTGTGGCACTTAGGAACATGATTTAGTGTTGAGCCTTCAGTGCTGGGTAGAGGATTGGACTGGATGATGCCTGAAGTCTCTTCCAATGACATTTACAGTCTGTATTCAGGTTTCTGCCACCGTCTCCTAAGGATTTGCATCTCACAAATGGGTGAGTTCCATAAATACTTACAGAAATTACTCTGAATATTCTGCATGTAGTATTCTGACTGTTTCTGCATAGCAGAAAATGACCATCCAGAGAGAGTGATGGCTACATGGCAGGATGTGGTGTGGTGTACTTTTAGTGTCAGAACTCACTTTAGTACTGTTTGCTGCTTTTGCAATGTCAGTCCCTTATTCCCAAGGGGATCATCTCTCCTCAGTGATGCTAACAGAGCCGTTTGTAAAGCTCAATTAGAGTATAAATAACTGCTCTCCAGGTAGTGTTTGTTTGCTTTATGGTGGTGTTTGTTGCCTTATTTTTTTAAGCTTCGTGGTTTCAGTGATAGAGCATAAACCACAGAACCATCAACAGATACAAGGTCAACTGAAGAGGAAGGTATGGGGAGGCAATTCTAATGAAGTCAGCACGTTGAAGTTACGAATGTAACAACAGAGCCTTAGAACCTTCTGTTCAAGGAAGATTCTTGGCAACCACAGGCAGATTTGATTGTCTGATTTTGATGGCTCAGTTCTTAGACTTTTTTGCCTGTTTGTAGCTTTTTTTAAAACAACATTGTTTTTCTCTCTCTTTTCCCCCCCTACCTTTACCTTTCTTTAAATTTGCCTCAACCTGCATTTCCATTCAGTTATTTTTCTACAAAGTACCTCAAAACAGTGTTTGTCTACCTTTTATTAGGAAATTACCTTATCTGTAGTCCTTTGGAGTCTGTCATACACTGTATCTATATATTTGTATACGGAGAAATTTTAGTTCATGAACTATAAATTTTAGAAAAGAACATTTATTAATTGAGTAACCATTCCTTTTCATGCTTTCTGTTAGCTTTAGGGAACACCATACAGCTGAAAATTTACCCCACTTTTTCTCTATGTATTTAAAAAAAAAAACTTTTGAAAACAAACAAACAAAACCACCAAAAAGCAGAAACTAATGAGAAGACTCTAAACAGCCTGAAGCATGTCACAGTCATTTAAAGCAACCCTGAAGGAATTAATATGATCTTCCTGTGAAGAGGTTTCTAAAGAAGGCTCCAGAGAGACTTTATAGCAGCCTTTTAGTGCCTGAAGGGGGCCTACAAGAAGGCTATGAAGGGACTATTTATAAGGCTGAGAGGGAATGGATTGAAGGTGGGGGAGGGTGGATTTAGACTGGATCTTAGGAAGAAATTTTTTACAGTGATGGTGTTGAGACACTGGAACAGGTTGCCCAGGGTGGTCGTGGATGCCGCCTCTCTGGAGATGTTCAAGGCCAGGTTGGATGAGGCCTTGAGTGACCTGGTCTAGTAGAATGTGCCCCTGCCCATGCCTGGGGATGTGGAGCTAGATGGTCTTTAAGGTCTCATCTAACCTAAACTGCTCTCTGAATCTATGAAACAGTTAAGTTTGTCATATTACTGGAGAAGTGCTTATTGACAAAGAAGTAACTATGAAGACTTCGGCATAGATCTGACCGCTGGGTATGCGTAAAGGTTCTCATGGCATTTTAAGAGTCTCCTTCTAAAGACTGCTTCCCTCCCAGTTGAGACAGGTGCCACGGAATATTAGTCACTTCAGATTACTCTTACTAGGTAAAGAGTATGAAAAGTTTCCCTAGGTATTGAAGAGTGTTCTTGCTTTCCTCTACATTGCAGACTTGAAATTACTTAAGATGCAGTGGGTGATATAAAATGGATTTGGTCTTTGCAAGTGTGTTTGTCCATATAAAGCATTTTTGAGAGTGTGCATGAAAGTGTTATTGATAACAGATGAAAACATAAAATCTGGCAAGGTCACTGTCCTATGTCTAATCTTGACAATTTATGCTGGGATTAGTTGCAATGACATGAAGTTTGTATTACAGACTTGTATCTTTTGGAGGGTTTTTTAACCTCTTAATTTTGTCAGAAGATACAGCCAATAAGTTACTAGATAATATGGAACTAATTGCTTTTTTTCTTTTCTCCCCTATCTAAGGTCAGTGTGATAAGAAACCTGAACACAGACAGCATTCTAGACGCAAAATCAGCACCAAAGTATGTATCTGTAATAAGCTCCGTGCAATCAGCGCTGCCAGTGAATGGGGAAGTAAACTTACTGCAGGTAGAAGAAAAAGAAAAAACAGTTAGTCCTGAGAATTCCAGTGAGGGACCATCCTCAGTTTCTCTTCCAGAGGCACCAGCCAACACAGAAGAGGTGTCTGTGCAGGAGGGTGTGGAGAACATACTTTCTGATGACGACCAGGATCACAGAGTAAAAGAGAGTTACTTTATTTCTGACAGCACCAAAATAGATATACAGAGTAGCTCTTCAGGTTCAGAGCCTTCTACTGCGGAAGTACAACAGACAGTCATTCCAAGCAGCTGTCTCAAGTTTTCTGGCTATGACAAGCCTCATGTTCCGTTAGATGTGCTAATAGATGTTGGTGAAGAACAGCCTGTGATTGCTTACAGGCTGACGACTAACCAGGATAGATGAAGTGGTTGACCAGCACTCAGGAAGAACAGCATTACAGAAGATCATGGGAACTCTGGGTTATATTGTGAACATCTCCAAGCTCTACTTGTTCTGATCCAAACAAAACAACCAACACACAGCTTAGTACAGTGGGGGCTGAAAGTAGTGCCTGAGAACTGTATGAAAAGCGGGAAGAAATTTTGTTAATGATTTTTAGAACTGTTAGTATATGTGACATAACTCACTGTTTCTTCCTTGAAATGGCACTCTGCCTTGTTTAACGGCACTCTGTGGAGAGCAGACTTCATGAAGGAATGTAAAACAGCAACTGTGTCATGATTAGCTTTTGTTTCAGATCCTTTTCAGAACTGATTTGATGGACATAATACTTGGGAAGTGCTTCCCTTGTTTACAACAGAGATGTGCCAGAACTGTTTGAAAGATTTGCCTTTATTCAAGCTATTATTTTGCTTGTCAGATTTCTCTCTTTTGAAGAGTATTCTATATTAAACAAAATACTGTTTAAGTGAGAATATGCCTGTAACCATCACCTATATATCTGCTTCCACCATGTCCATGAACCAGTTAGTTGTAGTCTTTCCTCCAAATAGAAATATATACTTACAGAACCATTACACTTTTCACTTCCAGTGAGTAAAAACCAGGCTTTTTTCTTTTGTAACTTGAAGTCTTGTGACTAAGGAAGCTGTTTTTCAAAGTGCTGTTATTTGTACATGTAGGTGCTCCAGATGTTTTTGGAATTCAAAAGCCTCCTGTCCTCCGAAGCATTTTTATCTTAGAACAATATGTTGGGGGTTTTTTTAATAGAAATCAACAGGATTTTGCCAAACATTTCTAGCAGGTTGAAAATTACATTTTTATGTGGCAGAATTCAGGAACTACATCAGACTATCTCCCTCTAAAAACACATCTCAAGACAACAGAAAAATAGCATGGTAAATTGTAGTTCAGCAGTTACTGTCATCTCTGTGGGACTGTAGTTTTGAAAAACCAAAGGATGAGTATTTTTTTAATATATTTTAAAACTTTGATTCCTGCAATCCAGTTCTTTACCCCTAGTAAAGTTTTGATGGATATTTTTTTTATAGGAAATGTTTGGAACAGTTCTTAATGAAGCTGAGTTAAGAAAAGATGTTTTTACCTACATAAGGTGCCTGTAACACCCTGTGCAAAATTGTCTTTGTTTTAAAAGATTTTTTTTTAGGATTATCAAGAATTATTCCATGTTATAGCAAGTGGTCTGAAAGGAAAGCCAGTAACATAGTACTTCTCTCCTTATGTTTCTCAGTGGTGTAAGCATTCCCAAGATAAAGTTAGTTTATACATCCGTTTCTGGACCATTTCCATTCCTGCAGATATTAGATAACCATAATGATGCATACACAATTCACAGATATTTAAAGACAGTAGTTGTTTTTCCCTTCTCTATTCATGGGAAGATGACAGATCACAGAATCAGAATTCTCAAGGTTGGCAGAGACCTCAAGGATCATCTAGTTCCATCCCCCCTGCCATATCCTATGCTTATGTAGGACATAACATTGTATATTCAGACAGTTACAGACTGGATGTGAAGATAAAGAAAAAAAAAAAATCTCCCAACGTCTCATTTTTTTCTACAGGATGTTGGGAATCTACCTGCAGATTCCATCAGAGGTTTCTCTCTTTATTTGTGAAAGTCTCTCCAGCATGAATGGCTACCTCTGAACTAGTCTCGTGGCTCTCCCATAGTCCAAGGAAAAAACGGCATTTTAGTGAGTGTTCTGTCTGAGCAGAAGCATGTATTGTTTCAGAATGAGATGAGTCATCTTGTGCTGCACAAGCTGAGAGACTAGACTATTGTTGACTAAAGATGCATCTAGCTAACATCAGTGGCTTGGCTATTTCTATTTTTAGCCAGAGCAATCTCATCTCATCTGACATCCCATTCCACAAAAAGCAAGCTCCAGGGTGACCTTAGGCATTGAGCTACTCCTGCACGTTCCACTAGATCAGGTTGCCCAGAGCCACAATCAGCCTAGCCTTAGAAACCTTCGGGGATGGGACTTCCACCACCTCCCTGGACAACGTCTTCCAGTGTCTCACCACCCTCATGGTGAAGGACTTCTTCTTAATGTTTACTCTAAATATCCCATCCTCTAGCTTGGATCCATTCCCCCTAGTCCTGTCACTACCCAACACCCTAAAAAAGTCTCTCACCAGCTTTCTTGTAGGCACCTTCAGATACTGGAAGGCCACAATAAGGTCTCCCTAGAGCCTTTTCTTCTCCATATTGAACAATCCCAACTCTTTCAGTCTGTCTCATAGGAGAGGACCTCTAGCCCTCTGATCATCCTCATGGACCTTCTCTGGACACTTCCAGCAGATCTGTTAGCAAGGTATTCATCATTTCAGGGGAAGCCAAATCAAACAGGTGAATTTTGTAGTTATGGTGTAATGGAAAGCCCAGCTATAAAGAAAGATTTCTCTGTGTCTTTGGTCTGTTTCTGCATTGTTCAAATGCAGTGAGACCTAATAACTTTTCAAGTTCTTGATTGAGTTCCTTGGAATGTAATTCCTTGCATGTAATTTCTTGGAAATACCAACTCTGTGTTTTGAAATTCAGGTGCCAGCAGGAAAACTATTCACTAAGACTCAGCCTCTCAGATTTTTGTAAACATAAGAGACTACTAAGTGTTTTCTGTTCTGCTCTTTGATGGCACACTGGAAGGGCAATGCTTGCTTTTTTTTTTTTCCCCCAGATGCATTTTAAAACCGAGTAACTGTTGTGGATTCTTTTATCTTCCCCCTGCAATACTACTGCCTTGTACACAGTCCTGAATCTTACAAGTAACATGGAGTCCCATGCAAGTAAAAGGGACCCAGCTCGGTGCTAGGATATAATTAGGGACAAGGATGTTAAGAGTGATCAGAAACAGATCATGAGCACAGGTGAGAAATATGGCATGGTGAGTAGTTAAGCATAGTGGCAAGTCACTTTTATTCTGTAAAGTGACCATCAAGCACAGGACTGAGTGCTTTGTGCTGGGCAGCATACATATATATCTGTGCATACAACTGACCTTGTAACTATGACCAGGTTAAATGTCTCTTTGAGTAAGGAATTAAGAGTTTAATTAGAAAAGCCACTGAGTTAATCATCCTCCCTGCAGGTTTGTCTTCTGTACAAGTAACCAGTATCAGGAGGTTAGTTTTGATGTTTGAATTACTCAGGACAACTTGCAGTTTATTTTAATTGTGAAATAAAGGAGTTTAAGGGTGCACAAAGCACCAGATTCTTTCTTTCAGCTGTGACTAACTGAAAACATGAGGCCACAGTTAGACAAAAATGTGTTCTCCGAGTCAGTAAGCTCTGCTTAGCCCCCAGTTGCCTTCCCAGCAGTTGCAAGTAGTGGTACAAAGAACTTAAGAACGGGGCAGCTGCATGATGATATTTCTCCCAAGATCCAATTCAACAGCCAGAAGTGTGAGGACTTCTTGGGGCAGGGAACATGGAAATGCCTTTCCAGCTACATCTGGGAAGCCTGTTTTTTTTCCAGTTCTGTAATACCCCATGTCTCAGCCATGTGGTTTGAAAGATCATTAAATTTCTTATTAACAGCTGTTTACGTGGCACCACTAAAGAGCAACTGGCTATTTCTAGCCTTGAGAAAAGCAGCTTTTGTTCTGCAAGTTTCTTTCCTTGACACCTTAACTAGTGAAGGGCTACATGCAAATATGACCTGTCTGCTCTAAGCGGGTGGCAGGAAATGTGCAAAGAATTGTTTGTTTTATTTTCTTAATCCTCATTATTCACATGGAAAAAAAGCATAAAAACAGATTGTTCAATGCTTCTGTGGCAGCACAATACTTCATTGTTGATGGCAGATCTGATAATTAAAGTTAGAATGACACCGGTTTCAAAGCAATAGTTTGAGCACGCCTTGTAAGAACCACCTCAAAACAACAAGCCAAACACAAATCACCTTTCCTCTTAAGTGACCTGCACATATTTACTCTGTGTCATTTTGTTTTTTTAATTCAGCCCTTTTAAGTGTGAAGCCCTTGTTGTTAATACACTTTCTGTATTCTCTAAGTGGATGCAGTCATTTGGCTAGGTGGAGTGCCCAGGGGCTCCGCGGTTCATTCTTCTCCCCAGAACTGCACTGTTCCCCTTATGCATTTCTTTAAAGACTGTGACACCATCTCACACAGTTTATTCAAGGAATTCTTGACCCCCAGAAAGAATTTCATAATGTGTAGTCAAAGTCTTCCTGACTCCAGAAACTTAATTAACCATGTTGGTCCTGCTAAACATATTTTTTGCTTCTTGTCTGAAATTTGTAACTAAATTACTTGTAAATACTGTAGATACAAAACTTTTTTTACGTTGAATTAAAAAAAAAAAATCTCAGAAGACAAATGTGTATGTGTGCTTGCCTTTTTCTTACTGTTAGCTTTTGTACTGAAGCTAGCTCAGTTCATGTTATGTGTGTAGTGTGTGCTTGAGCACACAGGATCACAGGGTGTTAGGGGCTGGAAGGGACCTCCATAGATCATAGAGTCCAACACCCCTGCCAGAGCAGAACTGTAGAATCTAGTTCAGGTCACACAGAAATGCATCCAGACAGGTCTTGAAAGTCTCAAGAGAAGGAGACTCCACAGCCTCTCTGGGGAGCCTGTTCCACTGCCCTTACAGTAAAGAAGTTCTTCCTCATGTTGAGATGGAACTTCCTGTAATGTAGTTTATACCCATTACTCCTTGTCCTATCACAGGGCACAACTGAGAAGAGTCTGTCCCCTCCTTGACACCCAGCCCTCAGATATTTACAAACATTGATTAGATCCCCTCCAAGTCATCTTTGGACTCTTTTGGGTAGATCTCTGTCCCTCCTGAACTGGGGAGCCCAAAGTTGTACACAATCTGTTAGGTGAGGTCTCACCAAAGCAGAGCAGAGGGGGAAGAGAACCTCCCTTGATCTGCTGGACACACTCTTCTTAATACACCCCAGGATCCCATTGGCCTTCTTGCTCACGAGGGGACATTGCTGTTCCATGGATAACTTGTTGATCATCAGGACTCCTAGGTCCTTCTCTGCAGGGCTGCTTTCCAGCAGATCATCTACTGGCCTGTATTGGTGCAGTTTGTTGTTCCTTCCCAGGTGCAGGACACTGGAAGAAAACACTGTGGGACATGTGCACAGCATGTATATGGGGGTGTGTGGAATTATGTGTAGCCACTTACTGTGTTCTACTGCTAAGGATGCTTCCTTTTGTCATAAGTACCCTTTGGGTGGAATACCTCTCCCTCCAGACAGCAGTGGAGGTCTCAGTCTGAGGATGTAATTTACATCTGTATTGGTTTGAGCTAATTGGAGAATTTGAGTGAGAAATTAGACTATTGGCTGAGAGAGAGTTAAACAACACAGTGTCACTTCACCAAGTTTCACAGAGAAGAAAAAAAAAATATTGTTTTAAGAAATGTTCCCAAAACAAACAAGATTAGCAGAGGGCCAGTCTGCTCTGGGTCCGTGCTGGCTCCAGCAGCTTTTTCCTTTGTTTCTCAGTCTTGCTGGCTAAATTCAGAGTTAAATCACTAAAACTACTAATTTCTTCTCCTATCATTAATCTCTCTGATCTTCAGCTTATCTGCAGCATCAAGAGGTGGTGAGATAAAGCTGGGAAAGGGGGAAAGGTGGTAGGGGGGTTTGGTTACCCTCTTCTGGGGATTTTGGTCTCCAGGAGGGGTGTGGTGTGTATTACCTTTTTTACTGTATATTTCTGTAAATATCTGTTATATCTTGTAAATATTTGCTTGTCTATTGTGCATTGCTGTAAATATAAAGCTTCATTTATTAACTTCCAGTGTTTTTCTGAGTTTTAGCCGGGGTTTATTAAGNAGGAGTTTGGTCACCCTCTCTTGGGGATTTTGGTCTCTGGGAGGGGTGTGGTGTGTGTATTACCTTTTTTACTGTATATTTCTGTAAATATCTGTTATATCTTGTAAATATTTGCTTGTATATTTGCATTGCTGTAAATATAAAGCTTCATTTATTACCTTCCAGTGTGTTTTTCTGAGTTTTAGCCGGGGTTTTAAAAAGGTGGGGGGGCAGGTCACTGCAAACCCACTACAACATCCATTTATTTTGTGCAGATGCAAGGCAGTGCCTTTGTTCTGCTGCAACTGATCTTGGATAGGAATCAGAGCTGTCACAGTCTCTTCGACTATGTGCCAGCTTTGTCACTTCTTATTTTTACCCTTTTGCTACTGATGCAGCCAGCAGCAACTTCTATTTTTATCTCTTCCCTCAACGCATGTCTGTTGACCTCTCACCCTTCTCATGTTGCAAGTCAGCCTGGCGCAGTTTGTGGTCTAAGCAGGGCTTTGGTGATCAGGCACAGAGACTTCCAACCACCACTTACAAAAAAAAAAAAAAAAAGAATGTGTGGGTCACACCCTACTCACTTTGGTAATATTTCACTCACTGCCTCAGCTGCTTCTGCTTGAGGCCTGCCAGAGAAAGCTAGAACTACACTACTAGACTTTGAGCCCTCTTTGCTCATGCTTTCCTGTTCCACCTATTGAAGTAATGCTTGTGATGTACCTCTTATCAATGTACCTCTTTATTGCTGGTTAAGTCATCACCTGGCACCTTTCCTATACCATTAAGATTACATAAGCAAACTCAAAAAACTGTGGAATATCAATTCCCAGCTGGTGATTTTTTTGTTTTGTCTGTAGATGATTTGGTGAGGGCACCATCACCTAAACAAAAATGAGTCTTTTCTCCATGGACTTGAAGAAGCTACAGCACTCCTTAGCAGCAGGGGGGGAAAAAAAAAAACCACAAAAAAAAAAAAAAAAAAAACAAACAC
>VWZI01009947.1:60976-77310 GCA_013396835.1 Psilopogon haemacephalus
TTTTTTTTTTTTTTTTTTTTATTCCCTTAATTAGTTTAACAGGTTGATTATTCACTAATATATCTACTGCAGGTTTGGTGCTTGGATAATGGGGTAGAGGTGATCGTCTGAACTGAGAACCTGTGCCCATAAATCTGACTGAAGCCAGCTTCTTGGCTGGATGTTGACCAGTTCTTCTGAACATCACCAGTTGCCTTTAAATATTAAAACATCATTTGAATCAGAACTTGCACTTTTTTGACCTGGCAGGTCTTTTGCTTCCATCTTTTCCTGAAGTAAAGATGGTTGTTAGGCAAATTTTTGTTTCTGCAGACTGGCAGGCTACATGTCCATTCTTTCTTTGGTGGGCATTGTTATGTGGCATTGGAGAATGTCATACAAACTTTGGCTTTTCTCTTGCTTGTCAATGTGAGAACACATCCTGACTTCTGCTGAGAGATTCTGGAGTTCTAGAGCCCCCAAAACAAGAAGGACATGGAACTGTTGGAGCGAGTCCAGAGGAGGCCATGAAGATGATCAGAGGGCTGGAGCAGCTCTGCTATGAGGACAGGCTGAGAGAGTTGGGACTCTTCAGCCTGGAGAAGAGAAGGCTTCCAGGAGACCTTATAGCAACCTTCCAGTATCTGAAGTGGGCCTACAGGAAGGTTGGGGAGAGACTATTCACAAGGCCTTGTAATGACAGGAAGAGGGTTAGTGGGTTTAAACTGGCAGAGGTGAGATTTAAACTGGATGTTAGGAGGAAGTTCTTTATAGTGAGGGTGGTGAGATACCGGAATGGGTTGCCCACAGAGGTTGTGGCTGCTCCCTTCCTGGATGTGTTGAAGGTCAGGTTGAATGAGGTCTTGAGTGACATGTTCTAGTGGGAGGTGTCCCTGCCTATGGTGGGGGGTTGGAACAGGATGATCTTTGAGGTCTCTTCCAACGTAAACCATTCTGTGGTTCTATGAGATGCTGGGGTGTGAGCAGTAATGTACATGTGGATGTTAGCACCAAGGACCTTTAGAGGAGGGAAGAGTGAGGGTTCAAGGCTGGGCAGGAGGGCCAGCAGGCTCCAGCAGGCTCCCAGCTGCCTCACATTCGCTGCCAGCAACCAAGATGCCTGAGGTTTCCCTACATGCCAGGAGCAGGAGAGCTGGCTGCCACCAGGCAGGCACACGCATGGCACCAAAGCATTTACCAACAGGGCAAGAGGGTCACTCTTGGCACAGGCAGCCCAGCATGCCCAGCCTGGTGGGGATGTGCCAGTAGGAAAGGCAGCATTCACAGGACAGCAGTGACAAAAGGCAGCCCTTTGGCCTGATGGGCTGGGCCTGCCTCCACATTCCAAGCTGGCTGCCCCAACCTCCTGGCATCCATCCATCAAGCAGCGTGGTGTGTGAATGCCCTGCCCAAGAGCAGGGCTGACAGCTATTTCACTGGCCCTTCTTTCTCTGTCATTCCTTGATGACATCCTTCTGCAAGCACCCCTGTGAATGCCACCCGCTTACAGGCCACCAAATCAGATGACTTCCCATGGGTAGGTCTTTTACTTTTCTGCAGAATAAATTTGCCTTGTTCAGTCTCTGAGCATCTAAGGAACTGGGGAAATTTTTTTTATTATTTTTTTTTTTAATTCTTAGTATGGCAAGCAAGCTTGTGTGACAAGTTTTATAGGATAAAGCAATGTTTCCAGATGTCATTTGGGAATTAGTGCCTTTTTGAAAAAAATAAAAACCAAACTTTTTCATGCTGGTTTGCTTCATAATTAATTCCAAACTTCAGAGTGACCACAGCTGCCAAGTAAGAACAGTTGCTCATGTTTCATTTAGAGTAACTCATATGTTTTCAGCTGAATTAAACCAAAGCCAAAAGGGGTATTTTCTAAACCTCAGAAAATAAGGGAAGCTCTGGACAATTACTTCCTCATGAGACATGCCCAAAAGGAAGAAACATGCTCTTCAGTCATGGAGCTGCTCTCCTAAGCATGAGGGGGATCACGCTTTCCTCCCTCTGCTTACTGATGCACCTGCTTCAGGAAGAGACTGCAAGTGAGTAACAGCTTTCGGCTCTTTCCCTACGGCGGGAGGGAGGGGGGGCGAACTGGGTCTGTTACTGAGTCTCCGGATGAGTCAAAAAGTCCCAAGGTCTTTTGGTAGATTTCAAAAGGCCAGTCACTTCCAAAGCAGCCTGTTACTTTGCCTCTCGAGGTACTGAAATGCAGATAAAACAAGCGTGTTGCCCATTAAATTTATTCGTGGCTGCGTTACCGGTTTCAGTTCACCCGGTGCAAGTCTCAGCTGATTCCGTGCCAAGGATAAAGCTGCAGTCGTCTGGGTCTCATGAAGCCCCGAAAAATGTTAGGGTTTGGATGCTTCAGAGAGGTTGTTAACCAAGCCTGTCATAAGCAACCACCTCAGTCTGAAGACAGATTGTCTTGAAAACTGTAAGGCACCTTTTTTTTCAGCAGTACAGACTAGAAAAACACTGAATCTCAGGTTACTTCTTCTCTCTCTCTTTTTTTTTTTTTTTTTAATCAGGCAAGAGCTGATAAACACGGTTGTGGCAACATTTAAAACAGCTATAATCCCTGTAGGTTAAAGTTGAGATGTGGAGGAAAGAGTACTCGATGTGAACTTGCTTAGTGCAGGCTGCGTGGATTGATCTGAAGGCTTTGTTTCCTGGGATATCCATCAGGCATCTTTCAGAGCAGTAAACTCCCTTAGGAAAAAAAAAGGGGAAACAAAACAAAACAAAACAAAACAAAAACAAAAAAAAACCTGCAACAAAACCACATAAAAGAGTTTATTTCATCATACTAAATGTGTTTGTTCTGTAACTGCTAGATCTGGTCACTGGGATTTGGAGAGTTTGGGAGATGAGATTGGGATTTAATTTCCCTGCAGCCTGCTAGGCACAAAACCAAATGAGCTGTAGCAATACCCCACCCTGATTTTAATACAAAGGAGCATGACTGGGACAAATACATTATCATAGAATCATAGGATCAGTCAGGGTTTGAAGGGACCACAAGGATCATATAGTTCCAACCCCCCCTGCCATGCCCAGGGACACCCTACCCTAGATTAGGCTGCCCACAGCCTTCATCCAGCCTGGCTGCAAACACCTCCAGGGAAGTAGCCCCAACCACCCCCCTGGGCAACCCATTCCAGGGCCTCACCACTCTCATGGTGAAGATCTTCCTCCTCACATCCAATCTGAATCTCCCTAACCTCCCCCCCACCCCGGTCTGTTATTTTGTAATTATCATTGTTATTATATTTGCAGCAATCTTAGGTTTGGAAAACCAAGACGTACGATATTTGATCAAGCCGCAGAAGGTAGAGTTTCGTTCATTAAACTTCAACAACACTTTGCATTGGCAGCCTGGGAGGGCTAGGGAGGCAAGAGACACAGTCTACTTCGTGCAGTATAAAGTGTAAGTACCAGGGGAACTCCAGCTGGGGCCCATCCCTGCTTGGCACATGAAAGGGATTTCTCAAGCAAGGCAAGTCTTTCTATTCCCAGGGAACAGTCATGTCCCGCTGCTCAGCTGCCAGCTCTTGCTGCTGTGCTTATCAACAGCCCACAAGGTGCAGCTGAACAGCCCAGGGCAGGAAGGGAACAAGAACCCCAAGCAATGCATTCTGCACCTCCATTGCACCATAGAGTTGCAGAAAATATGTTGTTTACAGGGGATCTCTGGAGGTCGCTGAGCCCAACCAGCATCTGAAGCATGTCTGGCTAGGGTCAGGTACTCCTACAGTAGCACATTTAGGGTAATTCAGTGACCCACTGTGCTGGTTTGAGGTTCATTGGAATATTTTAATGAGGTAAATTAGATCATTGGCTGTGGAAAGAAAATAGTGATGATGTCCAAATCATTCATTGGTTTGCTGAGAGGGGTTTAAAAAGTCAAAACATAAGCAATGTAATCTCACTTTTCCCTGGGATTTTGCCCTGTTCCTTTGTCTGGTCTGTGCTTTTTTTTTTAACCCCCATCTGCTTTGATACCTCACCTCTAATTTCAGCAATTAGCATGCAAGCTGTCCTTTGTTTATGTGCATGTTCCTGAGACAGAGGTGGGGGGAGGAGGAAACAGAAAGGAGGTAACTTGGTGCCCTTCTGGGTAGTTTGTTTTGTCTGGGAGGGAACTGGGATTTCTGTATTATTTCCAACCCATATATAATTGTAAATACTGGTATATATTGTGTATATATGCTTGTATATTTTGCCATGCTGTAAATATAGCTTCATCTTACTTCCAAACAGTCTGAGTTAGTCTGGGTGACTTCAAATAATGGGAAGGGACAGTTCCTAACCCATTACACACAAGTTGCCCAGAGTAGTGCCTCAGGGTGCCTTTGCATGGCAAACCTGAGGCAGGATAGGAAGCACTCCTCAGAGGGGAGAAGCTTCCATCCCTGGTACATTCAGTGGGCACAAGAAATCACCCACATTGCCCAGAGTAGTGCCTCAGGGTGCCTTTGCATGGCAAACCTGAGGCAGGATAGGAAGCACTCCTCAGAGGGGAGAAGCTTCCATCCCTGGTACATTCAGTGGGCACAAGAAGTCACTTTTGCCTTTGCATTCTGCCCATCACTGAACACACTGGCTAAGCCAAAGCTTGCAGTGGCTTTCTACAGGGCTGGTGACCCACATCTCTGCTAGAGATTTCTTTCAGAAAAGACAGAAACCTGTAGCTCCCAAACTCCCATGAAATCAATATTCCCTGCCATCAAACTGAAGGGAGTTAAGTTCCATGGCAGAACGGTTGTCAATACCATCAAGTTAAAAACCTGGTTGGTGATAGCTAAATCCCCTTCCTCTTTCTCCATAGGTATGGGCAGAGCACATGGCAAAACAAAGACGAGTGCTGGGGGATTCAAAGCCATGTCTGTGACCTAACAAATGAGACCTCTGACATCCAAGAGCCTTACTACGGCAGAGTGAAAGCTGCGTCAGCTGGCGTCTATTCCAACTGGAGCCTCAGCTGCAGATTCACTCCCTGGAGAGAAAGTAAGTGCAAACATATGGGTCTCTCTGAAAAAGGAATTGGATTTTCTGTGGCATGGATACATCATTTTTGCTCACAATTTGCAAATGTGAGTAATCCCTTTCTAGCTGCAGAGCTCTACCAAAATAAACTGAGGGTCAGTAGCTCTCAGGTGAAGCGTTGTGACAAAATAATTTTCCCCACACTTTAAAGCCAACCAATTACAGATAAGTAGCCACTTGTTCATAATTAGGGGATCAGGAGTGCCTGACTTCCTTTAATCCAGACTCTTCCTCAAGACATGAAACTACACACAAGAAACTACACACTCACCTGGATGCGCATCTGTGTGATCCTGCTCTGGCAGGGGCGTTGAACTCAATGACCTCTTTGGGTCCTTTCCAATCCCTAACATCCTGCAATCCTGGGGCTTGGACTCAATGATCTCTTTGTGTCCTTTCCAACAGCTGACATCCTGTGATCCTGGGGGTTGGACTTGATGATCTTTCAAGGTCCCTTCCAGCCCATAACATTCTGTGATTTTTCACGTTTTCAAAGATGCTGGAAGAACTAGAGACAGTGCTTGAGGGAAAAGAGGAGAAGAAAGCTGAGAGTTGTGGGGAGGCCATCAGCCTTCCCACACCTATGTGTTTTCCTAACAGCAGTGTATTTATAAAGCACAAAGCTTTTAGTTTGTACTGTGCCATAGCATGCTGGAAACTGGAGGACTGTCAAACACCGGGCAGCACCAGTGTAGCCACCAGTAAACTCCCTGTGAATTAACTGCTGAATGCAATATTGAATTGTGAATGTCAGCTTCACAGCTCTGAAATGTAATGAGCCTCTCATACAGACGAAAACACAACTTTGCACCAGCCACAACCCATCTTGCCCTTCTCCTAGAGATGTGTTGGGCATCTGCTGTCCTGCCTCCCCACAGCTCTGGGCCTGCACACAGGTTTCTGACTGCTGATGTCTGCACCAGACATAGGAAGGCAATCCAAGCACATAATCAGGAAACCTGTTTTCCAGCCCTACTGGGCTGTTAAAAGAACCAACAAAGCATTACCAACAGCTACTCCGATAAAGACCTGCACTCCCTGGGGCTGGCTGCTTCCTCACCAACTCACTGTCTTGCAGCCTACCAGATTTTCAGAGGAAAGGGTTTCTTTAGGAGATACAGAGAGTGCAAAAGTTCTCTGGAACATGTCGCATAAGCTTTGGCTATCTTCAACTGCTATCCATCATCTCTAAGCTCAGTAAGTCCTTTAAGCATTCCCATGAGAGGTCACTAGAGGGACAGGTACTGGATTGAAACTGCAAGAAACAAAGCATGTTTGAAGTACAATATCACACTATTCCAAAGCTGATTAGTCAAGAATTATAGAAATTATAGAAACCAGTCAGAGTTGGAAAGGACCACAAGGATCATCTAGTTCCAACTCCCCCGTCATGGGCAGGGACACCTCACACTACATAAGGCTGTCCAGAGCCTCATCCAGCTTGGCCTTAAACAGCTCCAGGAATGGGGCTTCAACCACCTCCCTGGGCAACTTGTTCCTGGGTCTCAACACCCTCATGGTGAAGAAGACATTGTTCTCAACATGGACCATTTGGTACACTCTGACACTTGTGATGTAATACTTGTGATGCAGGCACCAGCTTGGGCCCTTAGCTGTGTTTAACCAAGCAGACTGAAAGAAACAATAAATCAAGAAGAATGATTGAAGCTGTGAGCCTGGCATAACAGCATTAGTTAAAAGAGCTGTTCTATGCATTCCAAACACATGTGGGGAGGGTGGGAAACAAAGCAAATAATCCAAAGGTGCTTGAACATGTCCAGAGAAGGGCACCAAGGCTGTGAGGGGGCTGGAGAACAGCCTTACGAGGAGCAGCTGGGCAAGCTGGGCTTGTTCAGCCTGGAGAAGAGGAGGCTCAAGGGAGACGTTATTGTTCTCTACAACTACCTGAAAGGAGGTTGTAGCTAGGTGGGGGTTGGTCTCTTCTCCCAGGCACTCAATGACAGAACAAGAGGACACAGTCTCAAACTGCACCCGGGCAAGGTTTAGGCTGGGTGTTAGGAAGAAGTTCTTCACAGAAAGAGTGATTGGCATTGGGATGGGCTGCCCAGGGAGGTGGTGGAGTCCCCATCCCTGGAGGTGTCTAAAAGGAGGCTGGATGAGGCTCTTAGTGCCATGGTTTAGTTAGTTAGAAGGGTTAGGTGATAGGTTAGACTTGATGACCGTAGAGAGTTTTTTCCACCCTGGTTAATTCTGTGATTGAGTGAAAGCATTTTGCTTGAGCAGCCTGCAGTCAGCAACATGCAGCTCTGGGAGATTTGAAAAAGTTTGGCTCAAAGACAGATTTACAAACACAAGAAATGTTCACTCCCAAAATATCCTCAGGAAATAACCACCAAGAAAGGTCCCACAAAGTGGCGCTTTCACAGCAAACATTATTGTTAACAAGAAGATTAAATTGTTGGATGGATTCCAATTGGATTTTGTGAGGCTCCTTTGTTGGTAAAATAAACTATAATTGTGTTCACAGCTTTGGGTTTGCTTTCTTCCTCAGCTCTGATAGGACCTCCATCAGTAACTGTGGTTCACAGCAACAAATTCATAAAACTAAGGCTCCAGGCTCCATGTTCTCCTTATAAAAGGAAGAGAGGCAGCAAGATACCAATGACAAACTATTATGACCTGCTTTATCAAGTCTTCATAATTAACAACTTGGTAGATGAGGTAAGTGGGTGTTCAAATAGGAACCCTTTACCATGGAAAAGCCAGGAAGGGATCAGCAGAATCTATTCCTGTTTTACAGCTCAGTCTTCTGAGACTGTGAGAGCATCAATGGCTCTTCAAATACATGACAACCAAGCTGATATATTTTTCAGGAATGGAATCTGACTCAATGGAGGCCAGGTTGGCTGAGGCCTTGAGTGACCTGTTGTAGTGGGAGGTGTCCCTGCCTATGGCAGGGGGTTGGGATTGGGTGATCTTTGAGGTACCTTCCAACCTAAACCATTCTACGATTCTACAAATTCCTCTCTTTGTTCTTTCCCATTTGTTTCCCTCTAGTATTTCATCCTCTAAGACCTAGTTTACAAAGAAAAAAAAAAAAAGCTAGGACAGGATTGGAATTTTCTTGAAAAAAAGCATAAATAAATGATTAATGCTATGGACTTTGTGCAACTCAGTGTGCTGCTCTCCATCCTCTGTGCTTACCAAACCTTACTCACAGACACTTGCTAGGGGTAATGTGCTTAACTGGCTGTTTTTACTCTACTCTGAAGCAACACAAGGTCCTGGTATATGAAGGAAAGGACAAGGTTATTAAAATAGGAGACCTGAGGCCTGGAGTCAGCTACTGTGTCACAGCTAAAACGTATGTGCCAATGCTGGACCGCAGCAGTGCCTACAGCAGCAGGCAATGCACCGTGCTGGAGTGAGGGCTGGCACCTCTGCAACAGGTAAGTCACCTGTTTATACTGGGTGTTATTCTGGAAGCCAAGTGGAGGCCAGTGACAAGCAGAGTCCCTCAGGGATCAGTCCTGGAACCAGTCTTGTTCAACATCTTTTTGGGTGACATGGACAAAGGCACTGAGTGCACCCTCAGCAAGTTTGCTGATGACACCAAGCTGTGTGGTACAGCAGGTAGGCTGGAGGGCAGGGATGGCATCCAGAGGGACCTGCACAGGCTGCAGAAGTGGGCACAAGCCAATCTCAGGAGGTTCAGCAAGGCCAAGTACAAGGTCCTGCATCTGGATCGAGGCAATCCCAAGCACAAATCCAGGCTGGGCAGTGACTGGCTGGAGAGCAGCCCTGAGGAGAGGGACTTGGGGGTGCTGGTGGACGAGAAGCTCAACATGAGCCAGCAGTGTGCACTTGCAGCCCAGAAAGCCAACCAGATCCTGGGCTGCATCAGGAGAAGTGTGACCAGCAGGTCGAGGGAGGTGATTCTCCCCCCCTACTCCACCTTGGTGAGACCCCACCTGGAGTACTCCATCCAGGTCTGAAGCCCCTGTTACAAGAGGGATGTGAAGGACCATGAGGATGATCAGAGGGCTGGAGCACCTGTCCTATGAGGACAGGCTGAGAGAGTTGGGGCTGTTCAGTTTGGAGAAGAGGAGGCTCCCAGGTGACCTTCTTGTGGCCTTCCAGTATGTGAAGGGGGCCTACAGAAAAGCTGAGGAGGGACTTTATAGACTATAAGGTAGTGAGAGGACTAGGGGGAATGCAACAAAGCTGGAGGTGGGGAGATTCAGACTGGACTGGAAAAGTTCTTCACCATGGGAATGGTGAGAGCCTGCAATGGGTTGCCCAGGGGGGTGGTTGAGTCCATATCCCTGGAGGTGTTTGCAGCCAGGCTGGATGAGGCTGTGGCCAGCCTGATGTATGGTAGTGTCCCTGCCCATGGCAGGGGGGTTTGAACTAGAATATCCTTGTGGTCCCTTCCAACCCTGACCGATTCTATGGTTCTAATTATCCCTCCAATTGAAGGCAGATACTCTTCAGATGGGAAAAAAAAAAAGCAAACAAACAAACAAAAAAACCACAAACAAAAAACCAGGGTGCAAGGCTTAGCATGAAAACTTCAATCCCCTGTGACATTATTAGCCAGAGCTCTTACATCACCTCAGATGCTTTTACACCAGGTAAGAATGATATGGCTAAAGAGATTAGAGAGATGAGTAATTAATTGCGTGCTGGCATAGTCGACAGACATGTCCCTTCTTCCCTTTCTTTGGACAGTTACACATAGTATTCCTGTTGTTAAAAATTATCTAGGAAAATGAGGGGCCTCCGGGTTTATTAACATGTAATTCTTCTGCAAGCTCTGCAATTCTGTTCAGGAATCTACCTGATGTATTTAATCCAACTGAGCCTGTCCTCTTTTCATGGGCATTCTTCAGGTGACCATGGGGGAAAAAGAAATCAGTTACTGAATATCAGGATTTTCCATGGGCCAAAATGCAGGAGTTAGCTCAATCAGCTGGTCTTAAAAAATCTTTTTATTTATTTACTCCAATCACTAGACCATCTTCACTTATCGTATGCCCAGTGGAGAGATTTACTCTCAACACTGACCTTCAGGTGTCAAAGCACAGAGTGTATAAAGACCTAAGCCAAAGCTGGTTTCAGTGTGATTTGCTTTAGCAAGCTCAGATTGGGGAGCTTTCTAGGGGTGACAGAGGAAAACTAGAAAAGCATCAGAGTTTGAACCTGTGCTTCTGTTCCGAGTTCAGTACCCTAAGTACAAAAGTTTTTTGTTCTTCTGCTTCATAATATGACACATAACACTGATCTCTCTTAAGACTTGATCAGTAGGTTTAGGCTAGGGAAGGAGAGTTTCTAGGCGATTTTCCCACATTTTTGCTCACTGTGCCAGTATTGTAAAAAGCTGGAATCTCAGGTTCAAGAGGAGTTCTGAACAACCTGCAGAGTTACAGGAGGGACACAGGCAAATGTTGTGTGTGGCATTTCAAGATAAGTCAGACACCATCCAACAGCAATTCTCTTTCTCTTTCCAGTTACAGGGATAACAGCAGAAGATGCCTCCCGTCACAGATCTGACTGTATATGGACAGGATGTAAATGAACATCAGTGCCCTGTCTGGAAGACATACTTGGGTACTTTTTAAACCCTTTACTGCATTAAATGATTTGATTCATCATAATCATTTCATGCTGCACTGAGGCCAAGGATTCTTTGTATGTTCTATATTACAACTTACAGTGATATCTATTTGCATTTGCAAAGCACACAGTTTTCTTATATATAAAAACAAAAAACCCAACACCAAACACAAAAACAGAGCAACAAGAAGGCAAAACACATGAAAAGCATTTGTGAGAATATCCTTACACTTCTTTCCAGAGTTTGGGGTTTTTTTTCTATTTTAAGCATTGGAATTAAAATACAATTTATAAAAATAGCCGTTTCAGGTGTTTTATTTATTCTAGAATGCAGGCTTCAACAGAACTTTTTTTTTTTTTTTTAAATCTTATTTCTTTAAAACAATAACTGCACCCCACAGAAGTAAATCCCATGGAGAGCCATAGGTGTAGCTGAAGTGTCCATGCCTGGCTAGAAATACAGGAGCTGTCACGGAGGTCTTTAGGAATAGGGCAAGGAGCATTAACTACAAACTGGAACATAGAAGGTCTCACCTCAATGTGAGGAGACCAAGCACTGTGACCAAGTGACCTCAATGTGAGGAGACCAAGCACTGTGACCAAGTGACCTCAATGTGAGGAGATCAAGACAGTGAGGGTGACCAAGCACTGGAACAGGCTGCCCAGAGAGGTTGTGGAGTCTCTGTCTCTGGAGGTTTTCAAAACCCTCCTGGATGCATTCCTGTGCCAACTACCCTAGGGGATCCTGCGTTGGCAGGGGCGTTGGACTTAATGACCTCTGGAGATCCAACCTCCAAGGTTCCGTGATTCTGTGGAACCTGAATGTTTACCAGTTTGGTAAGGTGATTTAAAACGTGCAGCATGTGTACTGGGGAAAACAGTGGAAGGTCTGAAGAAGTCTGGCACTGTTGTGTCTGCTAAACAGATTTCACTTCCACAGTAATGCCGCAGGCTTACAGGCAGCAGTGTGAGAGTTACAGGGATGGTGTAATTTTGTTCTCATGGTGCCAGGATCAAAAGACAATTTTCTCTTTCCATTTGAGATGGGAGTTTTCTTTCAGCTCTGCTCAAGCCAGAGCAACAATGTAATTTTACTGAGGAGGGGGATGGTAAAAGGACTGACGCTGCAGTCTATGGTAGAGAGTATATTCCCAGGAGATCCTCCACTGAGGATGGGGCTTCTGCAGGGAGAGTTCTTTTGCTGTAGCATGGCCCAGCTGGGTGATCTGCACTCACAGCTTCTAGAAAGCTCTGGTAATGCTGGGGGTTTGAAAAAGAGCTTCATTGTGCCTTAGCCTTTATGCTGCACTGCTGTTTATGTCTCCATGAGGACGGAATGGAGAAAGATGTCTCTAAACTACAGCTGGGAGGTTTCCACAGGCAAATCAGTTTGGAAAGACCTGGAAAAGTGAGCTCTAGACCTCTTTACCCCTCCTCCTCGTGAGCTCTAGACCTCTTTACCCCTCCTCCTCGTGGACACAAGAAGACTGCTTGCTGCGGCTCCACCTTCACAGAGCTGCCTGCACTGGCACATGGCTCTGCTGTCCTTAGTGCCCATGAGTGTATTTGGTTTAGGCTAGACCCTCAAAAAGCTCAATAAATACTTGAGTCAATTTGGAAGTAAAAGAGATTAACTTAATAAATAAAAGGGTAGAGGGAATTACAGAGGCTGGGAAAAAGGGGAACTAAAAAATACAGGGTAGGGAAAATGAGGATAAAGGGGGAAAGGGAGCAAAGTACACAAAATAGAAATACAACCCATGGAAAAGGAGTTGAGTCCAAATGCTGGGATAGATGATTTGATGGTGGATGAAACAGGATGCAGGGTTTTGGTGAGCAAATGCAGTTAGTTAGAGTTCCAAAGGTAAAATAGTGGTATTCCTCCATGTGTTTGTTGGGGAGCACGTGGTGTTTATCAGCAAGGCAGCGAGGAGCTGGTCAGTCAGGCTGGGCAAGAGAGAGAGAGAAGACAAGCTGTGAACCCCCTTTTATAACAGCCCTTGGCAGGAAGTGGGAGAGGGCTAAACATGATACCTAGGGGAAGGTCAGACCACCCCCAGGGGGGAGTCAGAAGGCTCCAGGTGGGCTTAGCCCTTTACAAGGGGCAACACTCAGTGCTGGATGCCTTTTACCATTGTTGACTTGACTCCCTCTGGCAATAAGTTTGCAAGACTGAGCTGGAAAAAAAAAACTTTCTTGGATTTTTTTAGTCACTTACAGAGCAAGCAATTTCTAACAAAGTGCCAAATGCCAGCTTCTGTTTCAGGAAAGGCAAATAAATGCTGACTTCTATGGTACAGGGTGGGGAAGACCAAGCAGGACTTGTGCAACCTATTTTGTAAGCTCTTGTCTGCCACATCACTGAGGGGTGTCTGCGGTCACTGGCATGGCCTTTCACAATGGCCTCATCTGGCCAAGTCCCCACAATGGCTGAGGGTCCCAGTCAGAAGTTGATGTTATGCCTTCTAGATCTTTGTGTCAAGTGGAGCTCTAACAGCGATGGAGAGGCGAGACTCTACTTGATACAAGTAAGGTGTCTGTTTATTGAGTGCAAAGCACTAACTTATATACCCTAAAATCCAAAGCCTTTTTACATTATGTCAATAGTAATTGGTTAGCACAGTTGTGTGTAACAAGCTATTGGTTAGTAACAGCTTACCGAAATGCAAACGCATATTCAGGCAAAATTTACATTCTTTTTGCTCTGTTCAGAGACAGTAGCTATCTCTAATACAAAACATCTCCCGAGGTTCTGCTCTTATGTATTTTCAGTCCTTCATACTTACCTTTCTGTGTCCTAGCAGCAGTTTTCCACCAGCTCAGTGGCACCATGTACCCATAGCTTTCATTTCAGTAAACTCAAAACATCCTTGCACCAGTCCCTCAGTATTCTGAGCAAAGGCTAACAAAGGAATTCCTACAGAGCTCATCCCACAGGGTACTTCTTTCTTTTATGACAGTGGTTGTATGTTGTCTTATCCGTTGGGTGGAGTAAGAGCTTATCTTCCTCTGTAAATGTTTTTGAATTTCCCATCCCACTGGCGCTCAACAGAGCAGTTTTCACCTACAAGAAATTCAAGAACAGGGCTCTGGAAAAGCTGAAAGAGCAACATCAACGTACCAGATGCTCCAGCCTTATAAATTAGGGGAAGATTATGCATAGCCAGCTGTGCCATATAAATGCCCAGTTTTATATGATGCCATGATCCTCAGTGTTTATCATATGGTCTAGCATCTGGCCAGTCCTGTTCATACCTCCCATATATCTGCTCTCATCAGATGTGGACCTGAGCTTTATTTACTTGCATGTCTTGATTTCAGCTAAGAATCACTTGTGTGCCCCACGGATGGGTTGTTGTTGTGAAATTACATTGGCTTTCCCCATGGATCTACAAGGTGTTATCAAAGTATTCCAAACTGCAGGGAATTAATTGTAAATAGTTTGGGGTTTCTCTGGAATTTCTACAGATTTCAATATTTGCTACAAAGATCAAAGAAACTAATCTGTAAAATGTGTCAGATAAGAAAAAAAAGCAAGGCACAAAATAACCCCCAAAATCCTGACAGTTAGTTTGCCATGAAGGATGCAGGACACAAAACAGAGAAGCAGAGAGACAGATGAACAGAGGGAAAGAATGTATGTTGGTGTTCACCATCAGGAAAGTTCCAATCTCCTTTGCAGCTTATTTTCAGAATCTTTTACGAAGTGCTTCCAAAGAAAAACAAGGAAAGAAAGAAAAAAACAAACAAAACCAGCAACAAACAAACAAACAAAACTCCAACAACTTAAAATTTTAATTCTCCAAGTAATTAAACCAATTCAAATGTGTCCGGTTCTGGGCTTCCCAGTTTTGGTGGTTTAACAGTTACCTGCCCCCCCCACACACCCTTTGAAATGACTCAGGCTAGGACTCAGTCAGCTGGAAGTTAAGGAATGAAGCTTTATATTTACAGCAATGCACAATATACAAGCAGATATCTACAATGTATAACAGATATTTACAGATATATACAGTAAAAAGGTAATACAGAAACACCACAGCCCTCCCAGAGATCAGAATCCCTAAGAGGGGTTTCTAACCACCCCGACCACCTTCCCCCCTTCCCCAATCTTATCTCACCATCTGTTTCATGCAGCAGATAGGCGAAGGTAAATCAGCCGGGCAGTTAGCAGTAGGAAAAGAAATTAGTGGAATTATTCAGATTCAGCTACAAAAGGCAGGGAGAAAGGAGCCANAACATCATGTGTTTTCATTTCTCAGCCTATAGCCTAATTTCTTATTTGAATCCTCCAATTAGTTCAAACCAGCACACCAATTCAAGAGAGACATAGAGCTGCTCTAGACAGTCCAGCACAGAGCTACAAAGAGGATTAAAGGAGGAGAACATCTCTCTTACGAGAAGAGACTGAGGGAGCTGGGGTTCTTTAGCTTGGAGAAGAGGAGAGTGAGGGTTGACCTCACTAATGTTTATAAATATGTAAATGGTGAGTGCCAAGAAGATGGAGCCAGGCTCTGCTGGGTCATGCCCAATGACAGGACAAGAGGCAATGGGTGGAAGTCGAGGCATAGGAAGTTTCATGTAAACATGAGGAGAAATTTTTTCCCTGTGAGAGTAACAGAACACTGGAACAGGCTGCCCAGGTTTGTGGAGCCTCCCTCACGACTGATTGGCAGATACAGGAACCACCACACTTACAAAATAGGAGCAATGTAATTTAGCCAGCAACACTGTCCTGATAGGGTATAAATCCTGCCAGATTGGTTTGAACCCTTGCTCTCCTCCTCCCATTGCAGGTGCAGGAGCTGATGGATTGAGCAAAACAATGAAGGGTTTGGCCCCAACAAAACTGCAAGGGTTAGGTACTTAGCACCACCAAGTCAAGTGTCTTGTGCTGCCCCTCAACATGCCTGGGTGGACATCTAGGCACAGAACTTTGAATTAATTGGCCAAAACAATGGATGCTAGTACCTGTTGGCCAGCTTCACTTTCAGAATAGTGTATTTAAAGGGGGTGATTTAAAAACCATTGTCTCCTTTTCCTGCTACTTCCTTCCACCAGGACCTGAGGTCTATTCACAGCTCTTTCACGGTGGTCACCTGTTTGTAGTGTGTTGTGCAGCTTGCATCAGCAAGGCAGCTCTTTCCTCCTTCTCTACCAGGAATACTTTGTATCTTTGCTCCAGGGCATCCTGACTAAGACTTCGTAGGCAAATGTAGTGGTTTAAGCAGTTACCTGCCCCCCCACCTTTTGAAATAAACCCTGGCTAGGACTCAGGACACTGGAAGTTGATAAATGAAGCTTTATATTTACAGCAATGCACAGTATACAAGCAAATATCTACAAGATATAACAGATATTTACAGATATATACAGTGAAAAGGTAATACAGAAACACCACACCCCTCCCAAAGACCCAAATCCCCAAGAGGGGTAACCAACCACCCCTACCACCTTTCCCCCCTTCCCCAATCTTATCTCACCACCTGTTGATGCTGAAGATAAGCTGAGGGAGATTGGCCAGGGGAATTAGTAACAGGAAAGTAGTTAGTAGAATTACTGAGAATTAGCTACCAAGGCAGACAAAGGAGACCATGCAAAGAGAAGCAGCCACAGCCAGAGTGGTCTGAAACCATCTCATATCTAATGTTTTGGGTACAATACTTTAAAACATTTATTTTTCCTTTCTCAATAAAACTCTGGTGAAGTGACACACTGTGTTT
>VWZI01009947.1:77466-117505 GCA_013396835.1 Psilopogon haemacephalus
CAATACTCTGAAATTGCCCAGGCTAGACTCAGTTGGCTGGAAGTTAAGGAATAATGTTGCACAATATACAAGCAGATATTTACAATATATTACAAATATTTACAGATATAGAAAATAACAAGGTAATATAGAAACACCACAGCCCTCCCAGAGATCAGAGTCCCTAAGAGGGGTTCCCAACCACCCTACCACCTTCCCTCGACTTCCCAATCTTATCCCACTATCTGTCTTACATGCCAGGTAACCTGGGGGGTTAGTAGCAGGAAACTGGTTAGTGAATTTACACAGATCCAGCTAAGAAGGCAGGGAGAGAGATGCAGCAGCCAGCACAGCTCAAACAGCTCTGAGTTATCTGTGTTTTGGTTCTAACTCTTATACTGTCTCAGTAAATATATGAGTGCAGCAGAATCAAATTCATTTTCCTTTCTCAGCCTATAATCTAATTTATCATTAAAATCCTCCAATTAGTTCAAACCAGCACAATGCTGAACATTTTCTACCTTGGAAAAGGAGTTCTATGTTTTTGTGGAGCAGAGTGTGGAGTCCATAACCAAGGAGAAGATATACTTACAAGGATACAATGTCTGTATATTCTGATAAGAGAGATCATTTCAGCTGTTTCAGCAGCAATCTTAGAGAGCAAACAATTATCACCAAGGGGATTTCAAAAGCTGGAGTGATAAATTTATCAGTGGAAGAAACAGCAGCAATTACTAGAAGGGCTTAGTCACAGAATCATAGAATCATAGAATGGTTTAGGTTGGAAGAGACCTCAAAGATCATCCAGTTCCANGACCTTGTGAACAGTCCCTCCCCAGCCCTCCTGTAGGCCCCCTTCAGATACTGGAAGGTTACTGTAAGGTCTCCCCGAAGCCTTGAAAAGCCCCAACTCCCTCAGCCTGCCCTCAGAGCAGAGCTGCTCCAGCCCTCTGATCATCTTCATGGCCCTCCTCTGGACTCTCTCCAGCAGTTCCATGTCCTTCCTATGCTGGGGGCTCCAGAACTGCACACAGTACTGCAGGTGGGGTCTGATGAGAGCAGAGTAAAGGGGGAGAATCACCTCCCTTGCCCTGCTGGTAATGTTTCTCTTAATGCATCCCAGCACACAGTTGCTGTCTGAGCTGCGTGTGCACACTGTTGGCTCATGTTGAGTCATTGCAACTATTCAAGAAACAAGCCAAAACATGCAGTGTGACTCACTTCAGCATAGGTCTCCCAAAGTTTGGAGTTAAATCCAGCTGGCAGCCAGTCACAAGCAGTGTCCCCCAGGGCTAAGTGTTGGGACCACTTCCATTTAGCATCTTTATTGATGACCTTAATAAAGACATAGAGTATGTCATTAGTAAGTTTGCAGATGACACCAAGTTAGGTGGCAGTATTGATCTCCGTGAGGGTAGGGAGACTCTACAGAGGGACTTGGTTAGACAGGATCAAATTATGTTAATGGGATGAGTTTCAGCAAGGTCAAATGCCAGGTCCTGCATTTGGGCCACAACACCACCAAGCAAAGCTACAGGCTTGGGGACACGTGGCTGGAAAGCTGTCTGGCAGAAAGGGACCTGGGGGTTCTAGTTGACAAGCAACTGAATATGAGCAAGCAGTGTGCCCAGGTGGCAAGGAAAGCCAATGGCATTCTGGCTTGGGTTAGAAATGCTGTGTCCAGCAGGGATAGGGAGGTGATTGTCCCCTTGTACTCAGCTCTGGTAAGGCCACACCTTGAGTATTGTGTTCAGTTTTGGGCACGTCAACACAAGAGGGAAGTTGAGGTGCTGGAGCAAGAGCAGAGGAGGGCAATGGAACTGGTGAAGGGTATGGGAAATAAATCTTATGAGGAGTGACTGTGGCTGTTTGGTTTGAAAAAGAGGAGGCTGAGAGGAGACCTCAGGACTGTCTACAGCTACCTGAAAGGACATTGTGGAGAGGTTGCTGCTGGTCTCTTCTCACAGATAATTAGTGATAGAAGAAGAGGGAATGGCCTCAAGCTGTGACCAGGTAGGTTTAGATTCAACATTAGGAAACAGGTCTGAAGAATAAATTTTATGAAGAGCGACTGAAGGAGCTGGGGATGTTTAGTTTGGAGAAGAGAAGGCTGAGCAGAGACCTCATCGCTGTCTACAGCTACCTGAAAGGACCACAGCAAGAGTGGTCAAGCATTGGAATGGGCTGCCCAGGGAGATGGTTGAGTCACCTACCCTGGATGTGTTTTCTAAACACTTCTAGTCATTTGGATGTGGTGCTTTGGGATATGGTTTAGGGCAAACCTTATGGAGTAGGATTGTCTGTTGGACTTGGTAATCCTGAAGGTCTTCTCCAACCAGAATGTTTCTGTGATTCTGTGATTTAAGATATGTCTGAAGTTCCAGACTATTCACAAGTGATTGGCGGATACAGGAAGGGATCTGCATAAGACCCCCAACCTCCCCAGGGTGGCAACTGAAGTCACAAGGGCACATCCCACAATATGGAATAGACACTTGGGTTACTGAAGCTCTACCCCAGTTACTGAACTGCTACTGTAATGTAGTAGTGGGATAGCTACCAGGTACAAGCCAGATCATTTAGTCATGTGTGTATGATTTGTATGGTTACTGTAATAAACCTAAAGAGAAAACATGATTATGAGGACGAAGCACAGATGAGAAAATGTTGGTGGGTACAATAGCATTGCAGGGTACCTTGGGCTCATTAGCCTTTCAAATCTAAAGGGATTTTTTTCCCCCTAATATTTATACCCACTGGATATTAAAGACAGACAAACTCATATTAGCACCAGAAACCTAAAGGAATATTATGTTGTTCATTTTACCATGATTGACCAGTAAAATAAAAATATCCTCCTACTTCCAGATGAAGTAGAAAAAGCACTATCTTAGAGTGTCACAGAAGGCTAAAAGGCCTATTAGATGTTCTGGCTTGCCCCACCCTTCTGCTGATGGGGGAAGCAAGGAGGGGAGGAAAACAAAGGCTTGGGCCATTATGTCCCCTCCCAAAGTGATTAACAGGTACCCACAGGTATTTAGGTACTTGTAAGTGTCTTGCCCAAGTAAGGGTAAGCAAGCCCTGGGTTCACCTAATATTGTCAGCTTTGCAAATGCCATTCTGATTGGCGAATCTCTGTGGCCAAAGGAGCCTTTGCACTCAGGCAAATAACAAAAGTTGAGCCAAGCTGCAAGCAGTAGAGCTGCTCTGTGCTGACTCTGCCTCACTGCTCTGCCTCAATGTGTGTTGCTCTGCTCTACATTCTGTTCTATGGACTGCTTGGCTTGGACAAGGTGATCTGCTCTGCCTCCTGCTTCAGACCAGCTTAGCCCTGATGTTTTGGGCTTGAACAACCGGGAAAATTAAGTGCCTCAAGTTTCCCAGGAGAAGGCATTAAGTGCCTCATGATGTGGTGAGAAGTGCCACCAACACTGTGCTCTCTGCACATTTGCAAGAGCTCCTGCCTGCACCTCTGCAAACCTCTGTGCCAAGAGGAACCAGGATCAGGTCAGAGATCGTCTGCCTCTTTCCCAGCACCCTGCTAAAGTTAGGGAAGATCTGGAACCTTCTCAATGACTATCAAGACACCAAGCAGCTCCAACACTGCCACAAAGGAGCCAGGGACTATCTCTGAGTTCCAATCCACTGCTGTGGCTGTGGGTGAAACAGACTTTCCCTAGGGCTCCAGGCTGCCTATTTATAAGTAGGGCAAAGCCATTTGTGGCTAAACTTTTCCAATATTCTGATTTTCCTAAATTACTAAATTGCCTGTAAGTGTCCTTTGGATGATTTTTCCCAACCGAATTAGAACCTAAATTTAGCTGGTTTGTATATTGTTTGTGGGCAGGGCTTTTTAGAAATAAAATAACTACACCTTTTATAATTCCTGCCTTGTTAATTGCCCACAATAAATTCAAGAGCTAGGCCATCAACATAGAATCATAGAATCACGGAATGGTCCAGATTGGAAGAGACCTCAAAGATCATCCAGTTCCAGCCTCCCTGTGCCATAGGCAGGGACACCTCTGTGTTGGTTTGAGCTAATTGGAGAATTTGAGTGAGAAATTAGACTACTGGCTGAGAGAGAGTTAAACACACTGTGTCACTTCACCAAGTTTCACTGAGACAGAGAAAAAAAAAGTTTTAAGAAGTGTTCTCAAAACATCCAGATAACCAGTCGGCCTCTGTCTGAGCTGGCTCTGGCAGCTTTTTCCTTTGTCTCTCGGTCTTGCTGGCTGAATTCAGAGTAAAATCACTAAAATGACTTCACTAACTTTTTCCTCCTATTACTAATCTCCCTGATCTTCAGCTTATCTGCAGCATCATCAAGTGGTGAGATAAGGCTGGGGAAGGGGGGAAAGGTGGTAGGGGCAGTTTGGTTACCCTCTCTTGGGGATTTTGGTCTCTGGGAGGGGTGTGGTGTCTGTATTACCCTTTTTACTGTATATTTCTGTAAATATCTGTTATATCTTGTAAATATTTGCTTGTCTATTGTGCATTGCTGTAAATATAAAGCTTCATTTATTAACTTCCAGTGTGTTTTTCTGAGTTTTAGCCGGGGTTTTAAAAGTTGGGGGGGCAGGTCACTGCAAACTAACTACACCATCATGCACTACAAAGCTCATCAGAATGGAGATACAGATCAAGAAAAGGGTAACAAAATGGCTGATCAAGCAGCCAGAAAGGTGGCAAAAGATGGAAAGGTAATAGAGGCATTTGCCTTGATACCAGATGGTAAACTTACTATAGAACAGGAAGAGCCTGAACCAAAATATAGTAAGGAAGACCAAAAGCTGATAAAGGANATGTTATCGACAAGGCAGAGAAAGAAGCCAAACAGGGGAGAGCAAACTGAACAGCAGAGAAGCTTCAGCTGATTTTCCATAAACTCCTCCACTCTACAGGTGAATAGGATCAATGGAAACACTTCCAGACAAACATTTCTAATCCAAACCTGGAAATTTACTGACATAAAACACCAGTTACGAAACCATATTTTGTAATATTGTGGTTTTAAAATAAAAGCAAACAAACACCCCCACCCCCTCCCCCCCAGGTTTCTTTTCTCTGTGGCCCTTTCTTTTTTGGCACTGTAAGATTTCCAATGCCATTATACCCTGGAGTAGGGCAGGGATGGAAATGTTCTTGGGCAGCTCTGATCAATCTAACTAATCTGAGCTGAGCTAGATTGTATGGTCCTGCTCTGGCAGGGGGGTTGGGCTCGATGATTTCTTCGGGTCCCTTCCAACCCCTGACATTCTGTGATCCTGTAGAGCACCCAACAGAGCTCATACTCAAGCAGTAACCTTTGGGAATGCAAGGTGCTATTCTGGAGGCAGAATAATTCAATAAACCCTTCTGGAAGGGGCATATACATCCCACACGTTACCCAGTTGGCAACTTGCAAGCAGGCACAATGGAATACAGAAATTAGCTGCTTGTGCTAATGAATATACTGCATCAATAGTAATATTTCTTAAGACTAAACAATTTTGTGGGAATTTATTGAGATTTTCTGCAGATTAAGTCCCTCCCAGACTTAAAGCATTTCAATTAGCTACAGACAAACTTGGACAAGCTCACCAAGCGAAGGTCAGCCAGCACAGTGAGTGCAAGTCCTAGGACATACTTGGGATATGGAGAACACAGAATTCCCCAGTGCTATTTAATTTCTTAATGGTCAAGTAGGAGAAAAGAGTGGGATTCACTCATCCCTCTTGGTCATCTAGCCTCACCTATCATTACTTAAGAGGCTGCATGCTCAACCCTCACAAGCAATTTATTCATGTGGTAAAAACAGCTTCTAAGAAAGGCCTGAACAGGTATGAGTCAGTGGTACCAGACAGGATGTGCGTAGATGACCTTAAGTCTGGTGTGGTATTGCAGCAGTTGCAGAGAGGCTGTGGAGCACAAGCAAGGACAGATTCTTCATTCACTGTAAGATGTGCCAAAATCCAGAGCAGTTTCACAATCCAACAGCTAACTTCATGCCACGACACAGACCATCTGCATTCACTTGCTTAGAGGCAGCATCTCAGCCATGCTCTGCATAAAAACACCAGATGTGAATGGCTCACTGCCATAGGAAGATCAGAATTGTTAGGTAAAGAAAACCCAAATTCCAAAAATTACAAGAAAAAAAAAAAAAAAAAAACAAAAAACCACCACCACCATAATAAAAATTTCTTGNAAAAAACGAAAAACCACCACCATCATAGATATAATTTCTTGGTATTTGCTAAGTTTACCTAGCTTGACATGAGATGAGCCTGGAAAACTGAGTTTCAGACCCAAGGTTTTAAAGAATGTTTGCACTGCCACTGTTTGATTAAAGAAAAACATTTGAAAATCCCTGAGAAAGAAATAAATTCAGCTAGGTTTTTGGTTCCTGAAACAGGTCTGCTTTTATTTTCTTGGAAGAGGTATATTTCTACTCAGTGCACATAGCTATTTCTCCACACATGGGTAAAAAAAAAGAACAAAAACTAACAAAAAAACCACAACAATCAACCAACCAAAACAAAAAACAACTTCAACCAAAAACACATCCAGAAAAAAAAAAAAAAAAAAAGGCTGAAAAAAAAACCAAAACCAAAAACTAAACAAGCAAGTTAAAATAATATATTTTTTTTTTAAAGCCACAAACCAACCAAACAAAACAAAAGGCAAAAAACGCAAACAGCAAAATCCCAAATCCCAAGGCTACATTTTCTACACGAAGCAGGAACTCTCTAAAGAGAAGAGCCTGACTTGAACCACAAATGGCATTCTAGTGACATGCTGTGGCGAGGCAGCAGTAATGCAATGTCTTAGGCACTTCGGTGATCATAACCTCTTCTGCTACCTGTTCTCCATCTGCTGGAGATGCAGGAAGAAGTGTGGTGTCCTCAGTCCCAGACTCAGGACAGGGACCAGAAACCTGAGGAAATACATAAGCGAGACCTCATCACTGTGCGTAGTGGTTTAGCAGTTACCTGCCCCCCACACCTTTTGAAATAAACCCAGCCAGAACTCAGAACACTGGAAGTTGATAAATGAAGCTTTATATTTACAGCAATGCACAATATACAAGCAGATATTTACAATGTATAACAGATATTTACAGACATATACAGTGAAAAGGTAATACAGAAACACCACAGCCCTCTCAGAGATCAAAATCCCCAAGAAGGGTAACCAACCATCCCCTACCACCTTTCCCTTCATTCCCCAATCTTATCTCACCACCTGTTGATGCTGCAGATAAGCTAAGGTAGATTGGCCAATAGAGTTAGCAGTAGGACAGAAGTTAGTGGTGTTACTGAGAATTAGCTACCAAGGCAGAGAAAAAGGAGACCATGCAAGAGAAGCAGCCACAGCCCAGCGAGGTCTGAAACCATCTGACTATCTATGTTTGGGTTACACTTTTTTAAAACAATTTTTTTCTTTCTCAGTAAAACTCTGGTGAAGTGACACACTGTGTTTTCCTCTCTCAGCCAATAGTCTAATTTCTCACTCAAATTCTCCAATTAGTTCAAACCAGCACACTGTGGCACACAGAATCACACAGAATCAACCAGGTTGGAAAAGACCTTTGAGATCATCGAGTCCAACCTATCACCTAATATCTTCTAAAAGTGCCTCATCCAGTCTCCTTTTGAACACCTCCAGAGATGGTGCCTCTACCACCTCTCTGGGCAGTCCATTCCAACGCCAATCACTCTTTCTGTGAAGAACTTCTTCCTAACATCCAGCCTAAACCTGCCCTGGCACAGCCTGAGGCTGTGTCCTCTCATTCTGTCCCTGGCTGCCTTGGAGAAGAGGCCAACCCCCACCTGGCTACAATCTCCTTTCACGTAGCTGTAGAGAGCAATAAGGTCTACCCTGAGCCTCCTATTCTCCAAGATAAACACCCCCAGCTCCCTCAGCCTCTCCTCACAGGGCTGTGCTCCAGCCCCCTCACAGCCTTGGTGCCCTTCTCTGGACACATTCAAGCACCTCAATATCTTTCCTAAATTGAGGTGCCCAGAACTGGACACAGTACTCAAGGTGTGCCATGACCAGTGCTGAGTACAGGGCAGAAGGACTTCCTTGGTCCTGCTGACCACACCATTCCTGATAGAGGCCAGGATTTGTCCTTGTAATGCTTCCAATCATACTATCAGGAACAAAGGAGTTGTTTCCACATCTCCGCATAGTGAAAAGTCTCATCTGGCTAAAGAGACCCAGCACAGATTGCCTCACTCTCCTTGAACCCAGAGATGAAAACTCTATGCCCCTCACAGCTGCAGCTGTGTGTTTGGAGGCCTGCAACCTCTGTGCTTGCAGATGGTCAGAAAGCTCTTTGCTTTCCAAAAAAGCTCTTCTGAATGACTCAGTTGAATAATCTTTCCCATATTGTTGATGCTCTGGGAAAAGAAGGTCAGGCACAAGCCATGTCCTGAGACATGACGTTTTCAAAGGAAAGAGAACATGCAGACAAAATAATTCCTAGAACTGTGACAATCAACTGTGGACTGCATGTCCCCTCAGCCATGGTGACTGGACCACAGGATGTTAGGGGTTGGGAGAGACCTCCAGAGATCATGGATTCCAAGCCCCCTGCCAGGGCAAGACCATAGCACCTGGTGCAGGCCACACAGAAACACATCCAGACAGAGTTTGAAAGTCTCCAGAGAAGGAGACTCCACAACCTCTCTGGGGAGCCTGTTCCAGTGCTCTGTGACCCTTACAGTACTGAAGTTACCACTTGTGTTAAGGTGAAACTTCCTGTGTTGTAGTTTATACCATTGCCCCTTGTCCTATCACAGGGAGCAACTGAGCATAGCCTGTACCCTCCCTCTTCACTCCCAGCCCTCAGATATTTATAAACATTGATTAGAGCCTCTCTCAGTCTTCTCTTACCAGACCAAAAAGGCCCAGGTCCCTCAGCCTCTCCTCACAGGACAGTGCTCCAGCCCCTTCATCATCCTTGTAGCCCTCCGTTGGACTCTCTCAAGCCAATCCCTGTCCCCCCTGAACTGGGGAGCCTAAAAGTGAATGCAATATTTCAGGTGAGATCTCACCAGAGCAGAGTAGAGAGGGAGGAGAACCTCCCTCAATCTGCTGGACACACTCTTCTTAAGGCAGCCTAGGATCCCATTGGCCGTCTTGGCCACAAGGGCACATTGCTGCCCCATGGATAGCTTGTTGGCCACCAGGATTCCCATGTCCTTCTTCACAGGGCTGCTTTCCAGCAGGTCACCTCCCAGACTGTACTGGTGCAGTTAACTATTCCTTCCCAGGTGCAGGACTCTGCACTTATCCTTGTTGAACCTCCTTAGGTTCCTCCTTGCCCAGCTCTCCAGTCCGTCCAAGTCTTGCTGAACGACCACACAGCCTTCAGGTGTGTCAGCCAAGCCTCCCAGCCAGCAAACTTGCTGAGCCAACTCTTTCTCTCTGTCTGTCCCCTCATCAATGTCATTGATGGAGATGTTGCACAGGACTGGACCCAGAACTGATCCCTGGAAAACTCCACTAGTTACAGGTCTCCAGCTGAACTTAGCACCATTGATCACCACTCTTTGCACTCTATTGTTTAACCAATCTATCTCACTGTCTGTTCTTCTATCCCACACTTCCTAAGCTTGCTCACAAGGATGTTATGGGATAGTGTCAAAAGCCTTACTAAGGTCAAAATAGACTACATTTGATGGTCTCCCTGCATCTACCCATACAGTTACAGCATCACAGAATGCTATCAGATTAGTCAAACGTGATTTCCCCTTGGTAAATCCATGCTAACTACTCCAGATAATCTTCTAAGTGACTAGGTATAACATCCAGAGTGATCTGCTCCATTGTTTGTCCAGGGATAGAGGTGAGGCTGACTGCAGTTATTAGGAACCTCTTTCTTTCCTTTTTTGAAGACTGGAGTGACACTGGTTTTCCTCCAGTCTTCAGGCACCTCTCCTGTTTGCCATGGCTTTGCAAAAATGATGGAGAATGGTAGAGTGACAACAAGTAGTAGAGTAGGAACAAGGCAGTCAGGCAGAACTTCCTCAGGCTGCAGAGCTCAAAATCACAATTTTACCAAATTTTTTTAAAGGCATTGAGCAACTGTATTGTGAACTTCTTTTTATCAATGCAGTTTGGTTGCTGAATTAAACTCCTTTGTCTTGCTAGCAAATGCCCCTAGGCTGTTCATAATAAAATACTGGCAGTTCCCTTTAACAATTTCTGGTATGATTTTTTTTCTCTGGCATGGACTGATCTGGTTGGCAATTAATTGGCTGTGGAATTATAAAAATAGAATGATTGCCATTTTCCTGAAAAGCCCTGTCCCCAAACTATTTACAGAACTAGTTAAATTTTATTTATAGGTTCTAATTCAGTCGGGAAATCTTCACAAGGGTGCTCATGGGCAAGCTTAGTAATTTAAGAAAGTCAGAAAATGGAAAAGGCTAAGCTACAAGACAGCTTTACCCCATTTATAAGTCAGACGGGGCAGAGAACCTAGGGAACAGAAGATTTTACTCATGGTGGTGAAGTAAGACTTTAGTGATGATCTCTGCTGAATTTCTGTGTGGCAGCCTCTAAAAACACAAGCTCTACCCATGTGGCATTAAGTCCGATGCAAATAAAAACCTGCCAAAGCTTAAGTGTCTCAGACACAGCTTCCATGAGCATGGAGCAGAACTGCCTTAGCAGAGCAGGGAAAAAAGCCAAACTGCTGCTGTGATTCCTAGCTCAAGGTAGTGGGCAGGATATGGTGTTCTGAGAGAAGGCAGCTCCGGGTGCTGCTGGCAGCTCTCTCTTGAATGGATCTAAGGACTTGCCAAACTTGCAGACTTGTGGGGGAGCAGCACAAGCTGTGGAAGTGCAGGACTAGAGTGGAACTGCACAGAATGGTGCAAAAGCAGTAACTGTATGCTTTTTTCCTCACTCTGTTTATAAGCCTCCTAGACATTGTGTCTGTTGCCATATATATATACTGGGCACGAAGAACCCAGCCAATCACCAGCCAATTCCAGCATGGCCTTTCCCACGAGTCAGTACATGTGTGGAAAAGGACACTTTTGTTCTTACCCCTCTTCAAGCCCACAAGTGGGGGAAAAGAGTTTCTCACCTTCTTCTTCCCCCATTCAAACCCCCAGAGATGGAAGTGGGAAAAGAAGGGATTTGGAGCGTCCCACAACATGGACTTAGAAAGCCTTTCCATCCATAGACAGTCAAGAATCATAGAATCATAGAATGGTTTAGGTTGAAAGGGACCTCAAAGATCATCCAGTTCCAACCCCACTGTGCCATAGGCAGGGACACCTCCCACTAGAACAGGTCGCTCAAGGCCTCATCCAGCCTGGCCTTGAACACCTCCAGCAAGGGAGCAGACACAACCTTCCTGGTAAACCCGTTCCATTGTCTCACCACCACCACTGTGAAGAACTTCCTCCTAATATCCCATTTAAATCTCACCTCCGCCAGTTTAAACCCATTACCCCTCTTCCTGTCATTACAAGTCTTTGTGAATAGTCCCTCCCCAGCCCTCCTGTAGGCCCCCTTCAGATACTGGAAGGCTACTACAAGGTCTCCTTGAAGTCTTCTCTTCTCTAGGCTGAAGAGCCTCAACTCTCTCAGCCTGTCCTCATAGCAGGACAGTGGTGCTCCAGCCCACTGATCATCTTCATGTGCTTCCTCTGGACTGAATCAGATTTACTTCCAGAGTGCTACAATTCAGCCTAACAAAAGAACAGTTGTGGTATGGAGGTAAAGGATGATGTAAATCGAGGCCAACCAACCGTAGGTCCAACACACCACTGGCTGCGCAAGCTGGAGGAGTTCTGCAGAGTCGTTTGGTGCAGAGTTATTCTTTCTAGGCTATGACCTAAGCTTGAGACATGGAGCGTCTTTGTGCAGCCACAAAGATTACACTTATTTTAACAGCAAGGCAGCTAGCAGAGAAGCTATTTCCTAGGAAAGTGTGTCATGGATTAGAGCTGAACCTGCTGCTGTTATTCCATCCTGCCACAGTCATGCCAGCTTCAAAAACAAAAGTGCTAACTGGAGCAAAGTATTATAGGGGCTTGAAGTTCAGACTGCAACATGGGAGGCTTCCTGTTCTGGTTGCTGCTTCTGGGTTGTGGCTTCTTTTTCTGCAGGCAGGGCAGTGGAAAGAGTGGGAGTTGGGTAGCTGCTGGGTTTTGGCTTTCTGGTTTATGCTGGGTTTTACTTCCCTGTGTATTTCTCTGCACTTCTGCAAATAGGCTAAGCTAAGTTAATCATGTATTGTATTATTACACTGCTAGATTATTGGCTAAGGTAGTGTGCTGGTTTGAATTAATTGGAGAATTTGAGTGAGAAATTAGACTATTGGCTGAGAGAGGTAAACACAGTATGTCACTTCACCAGAGCTTTACTGAGAAAGAAAAAAAAAGTTGTTTTTAAGAACTGTACCTAAAACACTAGATAGGAGACGGTTTCTGACTGCTCTGGCTGTGGCTGCTCCTCTCGCATGGTCTCCTTTGTCTTTGTCTCAGTAGCTAATTCCCAGTAATTCTACTAACTTCTCTCCTGCTACTAATCCCCCTGGCCGATCTGCTTCAGCTTATCTGCAGAATAAACAGGTGGTGAGATAAGACTGGGGAAGGGGGGAAAGGTGGTAGGGGGTGATTGGTTACCCCTAGTGGGGATTTTGGTCTCTGGGAGGGGTGTGGTGTTTCACTGTATATATCTGTAAATATCTGTTATACCTTGTAAATATCTGCTTGTATATTGTGCATTGCTGTAAATATAAAGCTTCATTTATTAACTTCCAGTGTCCTGAGTTCTAGCTGGGTTTATTTCAAAAGATGGGGAGGCAGGTAACTGCTAAACTACGACAGGTAGTTACACTTTGTGCTTATGATTTCTTATGTTACGTTAAACTCTCATCTCTCTCTCAGCCCTGAGTTGTGTGTGCTACTCTTCCCCTCACTTTTGTGTTGGGGAGCAGGCCATTCAGCCCTTGCACTAAAACATTATGAGGAAACATGTTCCTGTGAAGAACACAGGTACTCAGAAACTACTGACTTCAAAGCACCCCTGGTTTCAGAGTGCCTTAGACCCTTTAATCATTGCGGTATCCATCTGCAAAATAAGACCCCAAACAACAACAAACCCAAAAATCTTCTCTTTGCAGCATCAAAACCTTACCTTTGCAGAATCCATCTGAAATAGGGAAAGGCTTCAGTCTGGGCTATAAAGACATGCAGAGGTGTTTGCTAAGATTACACAGAAAGGTTATGGGCAGTTCAGGGAACCCAACCTTGTTTTCTCTGCTCTGAGTAGCTTAAACACTAGATTGCTGTGACATTGCCTATCACTCAAAAAAGAAATTATTGAAGTAATATATAGATGTCAAATGTGAATATGGGTTCTCCTTTGTCACGGTGAAAACAGTTTATATCACAGTTGTTAGGTTAAACTCAGCCTGAATCCTAAATGTTAAATCATTTTAAGGGGAGGCATCCATTCTGGCATGCTGCACTTCAAAAGACACCAGAAGTTACAGTTTGGTTGGCTCAGCAACAGAAAGATACTCCCCTCTCTAAGTCGCAGAAGCATAGAATGGTTTAGGTTGGAAGAGACCTCAAAGATCATCCAGTTCCAACCCCACTGTGCCATAGGCAGGGACACCTCCCACTAAAACAGGTCACTTAAGGCCTCATCCAACCTGCCCTTGAACACCTCCAGGGAGGGAGCAGCCACAACCTCCCTGGGCAACACATTCCAGTGTCTCGCCAGCCTCACTTGTGAAGAACTTCCTCCTAACATCCCATTTAAATCTCACCTCCACCAGCTTAAACCCATTCCCCCTCATCCTGTCATTACAAGACCTTGTGAACAGTCCCTCCCCAGCCCTCCTGTAGGCCCCCTTCAGATACTGGAAGGCTACAATAAAGTCTCCTCGAAGTCTTCTCTTCTCCAGGCTGAAAAGCCCCAACTCTCTCTGTCCCGGGATTATTTCCTGCACTAGGCACAACGCCTAGGAATTGAACACTGCAGTGCTGAAAATGTCAATGCTGAATGTTGCAATGCAGGAATCCCCACCCCCACGGAACCCTGGCAAAAGTGAAGCAATTTTTTTTTTCAGATAAAGGCATACACAAGCCTTGTGCTGACTGGCAACCCTCTGCAGGAAGCAGACAGGAGGAGGCCAGGTGTCTGCAGAGGAATCAACCAACCCTGACGTGGTTCTAAAACAGACCACGCAAGAGAATCTTGCTGCTTGCAACGGGGATAAACGCGTTGGCTTGAAAAAGCAAATCATTTGCATGCTTGAAAAAGAGAACCTGCTTTGAAGAGTACTTTGAACCTGGCCACTAGATGCAATAGCCACGATCGCTCCAATGTAAGCTGAAGATGCAGAAAGCCTTGAACTTCAGCATCTCCTCGGAAGGGGGAGCAGGATGGACATCCCTGCTGTCTGCCTGGCACCCACGATCGCTCCAATGTAAGCTGAAGAAGCAGAAAGCCTTGAACTTCAGCATCTCCTCGGAAGGGGGAGCAGGACGGACATCTCTGCTGCCTGCCTGGCTGCAGACCTCAGGTAGTGACAGTGTGACAGTCCTGTGGTTTCTTCACATTCACACCCTGACCACGGAATGAGATTTTAGTTGGTGACCTGTGAATTTTAAACCTGCTAAGCTTTCCCATGGAGCTAAGTCTGCACTCTGACCTTTTCTCGACAAATCGAGGTCCTCATCTTCCTCCCTGCTGTGCTAACAGTCCACAAAGCAGATTGTGGTGGTTTAGCAGCTATCTGCCCACCCCACACTTTGAAATAACCCAGGCTAGGACTCAGCTGGCTGGAAGCTAAAGAATGAAGCTTTATATTTACAGTTTTGCACAATATACAAGCAGATATTTACAATGTATAACAGATATTTACAGATATATACAATAAAAAGGTAATACAGAAACACCACAGCCCTCCTAGAGATCAGAATCCCTAAGAGGGGTCACCAACCACCCCTACCACCTTCCCCCTCTTCCCCAATCTTATCTCACCTTCTGTTTATGCAGCAGATAGGCAGAGGTAGTTCAGCCAGGTGAATTAGCAGCAGGAAAAGAAGTTAGTGGAATTATTCAGATTCAGCTACAAAAGGATCAAGCCATGCAGGAGCAGCCACAGCCCAGAGCGGTCTGAAACCATCTGACTTATCTATGTTTGGGTTACAACTCTTAAACTCTTTTCTTTTTTTTTTTTCTTTCTCAAGCTGTGAGTGAAGTAGCATCATCAGTGCTTTCCTCTCTCAGCCTATAGCCTGATTTCTCATTCAAATCCTCCAATTAGTTCAACCAGCATACAGATGTAGAAGCTGAAAATTGGATTTCCCTAGAGTGAAATCTCTTAAACTATGAGTTCAAGTGACAGAAGCTCACTGGTAGAAACTCAACTGTTTTATGATGCTCACTGCTAATTAAATTAATTTGTACTTACATGGCTAGTAAAACTGGTAAAAACTTTTCCACATCAGCAAAACAAGACCAGTAAGGGCAAAACTTGATTGTAGTACAGAAATAATTTGTATCACAGAAACACAGAATCACAGAATGTCAGAGGTCTGAAGGGACCTCCAGAGATCAGAGTCCAACACCCCTTGCCAAAAGTAGGATCACCTAGGGTAATCCCCACAGGAATGCATTCAGGAAGGTTTTGAAAGTCTCCGAAGAAGGAGACTCCACAAACCCTCTGGGCAGCCTGTTCCAGTGCCCCATCACCCTCACTGTAAAGAAGTCTCTCTTCATGTTGAGGTGAAACCTTCTATGTTCCAGTTTTTACCCCTTGCTTCTTGTCTAATTACTGTTCTGTGCACTACCAAAAAGAGACTGGCCCCCATCCATTTGACACCCACCCCTCAGATATTTATAGACATTGATCAGATCCCTTCTCAGCCTTCTCTTCTCCAGACTAAACAGCCCCAGGTCTCTCAGTCTCTCTCCATAGGGAAGATGGTCAAGCCCCCTAATCATCCTTGTAGCTCTCTGCTGGAGTCTCTCCTGTAACTCCCTGTCTCTCTTGAATTTCAGAGCCCAAAATTGGACACAATACTCCAGGACACAATGCCAAGGTGGAGTAAAGGGGGAGAAGAACCTCCCTAGACCTATTAGACACACTTTTCCATTGGCCCTCTTGGCCAAAAGGGTACATTGCTGTTCCATGGAGGAGGTTTCTTCACTGAAGGTTTCTGAAAGTGAGATTTGTTAGTCAATGAGGAAGTGATGGTATTCTTGCTGTTTGATGATCATAGAATCGTTAAGGTTGGAAAAGAGTTCTAAGACCATCAAGCCCAGCCATCAACCCAACACCACTATGCCCACTAAACCATGTCCTGAAGTGTTATGTCTGCGTGGTTTTTGAAGACTCCAGGGATAGTGGTTCCATCACTTCCATTGGCAGCCTGCTCCAATACTTGACCAAGCAATGATCATGGGTTTGTTATCCATGATAACGAAGCTCGGGGGACCATAGAAAGGCAACAATAATAAAATACCAGGAAGGCAGGAGTAAACAGGAAAACGCAATTCTAAAAGAAAAACCTCTACCTAATGCATACTCAGAAGTTTTCTACAGATTTTTGTGGACATGAACACAATCAAGGCAGCCAAGCAGCTGACTGGATATTGGATCATCCCTGAAAGCCTTGGCAGCCTGGTCAATGTCCAGCTTTGGTTTCACTGCAGATTCCCCACTTTGCCATGTGATTTGCTGGAAGGAAGTGTCACTGCAGCTGGAAACAAGTTTATGTCCATTCTCAATTCCTTTAAAATCAACCAATCACTCCAACTGCTTGCCAGGGACTGTGATGGTTTGGAAGTTCCCTACCTCTTCCCCNCCTAGATCAGGCTGCCCACAGGCTCATCCAGCCTGGCCTTAAACACCTCCAGGGATGTGTCCCCAACCACCCCCCTGGGCAACCCATACCAGGCTCTCACCATTCCCATGGTGAAGAACTTCCTCCAGTCCAGTCTGAATCTCCCCACCTCCAGCTTTGCTGCATTCCCCCTAGTCCTGTCACTACCTGATACCTGAATTCACTCAGACTAGACTCAGTCAGCTGAAAGTTAAGGAATTAAGCTTTATATTTACAGCTCAGCACAATATACAAGAAGATATTTATAATATATTACAAATATTTACAGCTATATACAGTAAAAAGTTAATACAAAAACACAACGACCCTCCCAGAGATCAGAGTCTCCAAGAGGGGTTCCCAACCACCCTTACACCTTCCCCCCACCCACCGATCTTATCTCAGAATCTGCCTTATGTGCAAGGTGAATTAGGAGAATCAGCAGAATCAATTAGTTGGGTAACACAGATCCAGAGAAAAGGCAAGGAGAGGGAAAAAAAACAACAAACAGAGCCTTGACAAGAGCGACTCTCTGTCTTGTCTATGTTTGTGTCCTTGCTTTAATACATTTGAGCATATCTGTGAGTGAAGGAGACATCACCGTTGTTTTCTTTCCGCAGCCTATAACCTAATTTCTCTTATTAAAAAATTCCAATTAACCTGTGTTGGTTTGAGCTAATTGGAGAATTTGAGTGAGAAATTAGACTATTGGCTGAGAGGGGTAAACACAGTGTGTCACTTCACCAAGTTTTACTGAGAAAGAAAAAAAAAAGGTGTTTTTAAGAACAGTTCTGGAAACAACCAGATAGCAGACAGCTTCTGACCATTCTGGCTGCAGCTGTTTCTCTTGCATGGTCTCCTTTCTCTTTGTCTTGGTAGCTAATTCAGAGTAAAACTACTAACTCCTTTCTACTAATCCCCCTGATCGCTCTACTTCAGCTTATCTGCAGCATCAACAGGTTGTGAGATAAGATTGGGGAAGGGGGGAAAGGTGGTAGGGGGTGGTTGGTTACCCTCTCTTGGGAATTTTAGTCTCTGGGAGGGCTGTGGTGTCTGTATTACCTTTTCATTGTACATATCTGTAAATATCTGTTATACCTTGTAAATATTTGCTTGTATATTGTGCATTGCTGTAAATATAAAGCTTCATTTATCAACTTCCAGTGTTTTTGAGTCCTAGCCGGGGTTTATAAAAGGTGGGGGGGGGGCAGGTAACTGCTAAACCACTACATAACCTCAAACCAGCACACAGGCACACGAAAGAAAAGACAGGTGCGAAATATTGCAACGGCAGCATTTCAGTGAGGCTGTGAATGTGAGACGTAAGCCAGATCAAACTGACACACTCACTACTGTTGGTATTATTGAGAAAACATCACAGCATCAGCCAAGCAGAAAACTCCCCAGGTATTTTATGATGTTTCAGCATGGCCCCAACGGTAGAACGTAAACAAGGGGACTGTAATTTCTCTCTATAGGCAGATGGCGAGACAATGCACAAAGCATTGTAATGATCAGTGTGGGGTGCTGCTAAGACATGAATTAGAGCTGCTGGGCCATAAAGTCTGGGATTTTATAGAGAGGAGCTACACTATAGACACAAGCTTCCAGTGTGGGCTCATCACTACTAGCAGAAAGGAAGATTATGCTTAGCTCATGGCAGCTTTTGGGGTTGATCTGATTACATGTTATGAGGACAGACTGAAAGAGTTGGAGCTGTTCAGTCTAGAGAAGAGGAGGCTCCCAGGTGACCTTCTTGTGGCCTTCCAGTATCTGAAGAGGGCCTACAAAAAAGCTGGGGAGGGACTTTTGAGGCTATCAGGTAGTGACAGGACTAGGGGGAATGGAGTAAAGCTGGAGGTGGGGAGATTCAGATTGGATGTGAGGAGGAAGTTCTTCAGCATGAGAGTGGTGAGGCCCTGGAATGGGTTGCCCAGGAGGGTGGTTGGGGCCACTTCCCTGGAGGTGTTTGCAGCCAGGCTGGCAGAGGCTGTGGGCAGCCTGATCTAGGGTAGGGTGTCCCTGGGCAGAGGTGTTGGAACTAGATGATCCTTGTGGTCCCTTCCAACTCTGATTCTATGATTTCATGATTCTATCTAGCATTGTCTATGCCCAAATATTTTCTCTTGTAGGAAGCCCTGTCAGGCTGAGTCCTCTGACACGTTCCCAAGTGCTGAAATACATCCCATGAAGTAAGTTCAAATTAAATGGAGTGACAGTTGTACTGTTGAGCAGCCTCTTTCAGACCAAACAACACCCAGGACTCTGTAAGTTTCATTTAATTCCAGGATCCCATTCCAATTTTATGAGGACTCCACTGAAAACATACATCTGGGGCAGGATGTAGTGACAGAGATCAGGGCAGCAAGTACATTTTAGGTGCTGGGTGTATGCTGCCTGGCCTCCAGCTGCCACTGCAAGAGAGAATTCACACCTCCCTGTAACATGTGTTGTATCTACCTGTAGCTGGATACTCAAGGGCATGTGTAAAGGGTTAAGCCTACCTGGAGCCTTATCCTGACTCTTCCCTGGGGGTGGTCTGACCTGCCCCCAGGTGTCATGTTTAGTCCCCTCCCACTTCCTGCAATAAAAGTGGTGGACATTGTGTCTTCTCTCTCTCTTGGTCCTTCCTGCCTGCCCAGCTCCTTGCTGCCCTGATGCTGAACATCACATGCTCTGCAGCAAACACCTGGAGGGGTACAATCATTTTCTTTTTTTGGAACTCTAACTAACTGCATTTTCACCATCAAAATCCTGCATCCTGCCTCATCCATCATCAAATCATGAATTCTCAGCATTTGGATCCAACTCCCATCCACGGGTTGTATTGTGTATTTACCTCCCTTTTCCCCCTTTATCCTCTGTAATACCTCTCATTCTCCCTACCCGGTATGTTGGTTCCCTTTTCCCCATCCTATGTACCTCCCCTTACCTTCTATTTATTGTTAAAGTTGACCTCTTTTTTTACTTCCAAATTGAATCGAGTATTTATTGAGCTTTTGAGCTCAGGGGGGCTAGCTTAAACCCAATACAGCATGCTAACCTGGGTATCTAGGATTGACACCTACCAGATCCTGCTCTGCCAGGTGGGTTGGACTAGATGATCCTTCCGGCCCCTAACATTCTGTGGTTCTGTGATTTTTCAGACACTAGTGCTGCATACCAATACCTCTGTCCTCTTTGGTGGCAATTGATTTTAATCCTGCCTGGTTTTGGCTGAGGTACAGAAAATTTCACATTTTGAAACACACATTCTCATTAAATAAAGACCACAGTCAACAAAAGCACAAGCTCTGCATCAATATTTAGCTGTTCACTCTTACAGACTTCAGACTAGCTAAGTCTCGATGCTGTTAGAAGGCTAAGCATGAAAAAAATGCCCAAATAAGTTAACCACCTGAGTACTGCAGCCCACACCAAGCTCCATACTCCTATAGGCACATTGCTATAGGTAGTGGAGTAACTGTCCCTGGAAGTGTTCAAAAGGAGACTGGATGAGGCACTTAGTGCCATGGTTTAGTTAATTAGAAGGTCTTAAGCGACCTGATCTAGTGGGAGGTGTCCCTGCCTATGGCAGGGGTTTGGAACTGGATGATCTTTGAGGTCTCTTCCAACCTAGACCATTCTATGATTCTATTCTATAAGGTGTTAGCTGATAGGCTGGACTCCATGATCTGAAAGGTCTTTTCTAACCTGGTTAATTCTGTGTGATTCTGTGTTCCACAGCGGTGAGGTCTTGCTCATGTATTTCCCCAGGTTTCTGGTCCCTGTTCTGAGTCTGGGGATGAGGACACCACATTTCTTCCTGCTTCTCCACCGGAGGGAGGAGAGTAGCAGAACATTCTGTGATCTCAGATGCAGGTTTAGAGGCCACCATGGGATAGCATATCCCTTGTCACAGTGAGTGCATAGCTCTGGTCATGTGGTATGGAGTAAGCCACTGCACAGAAGATGCATACATGCCACATGCCTGTCCATCTTCCTGAGGCCTGTGTACTTTATATTGCTGTCCTACTGCAGCTGCACTGCCAACCAGCCTCACTCACAGTTTGTTCTCATGACTGGTTTGGAAATTCTTTCCCCTTCCTTGCAAAAACCATCCCTGCTATATATGGAGATTTTTTGCTTACTTGAAGCAGCCATGGTAGACCAGCCAGGATACCAGACTTAAAAGGTTAATGATCATTCCATTATGCCAAAGCCTATGCAGCAGCAGTAATTCTTCCTAATCAATCTTCCTTTTCCCAAGAGCTCAGGACAATGCAGGAGACACAGAAGGCTAGCTGATTTATTGCTTTCATGCAAAAGGTCAGGCTAAGCAAGACCAGCCACAGGAGTTTGTTGCCCTATAAACTTAGTATCTGAGGAGCCATTGGTGAGCTTGTTTTTAAAACATCCTTTGACACGGAGAAGTTACTGTAAGAGTAACACTTGGAGAATTTCAGCAACTTGTACTTCCACTTAACCTCAGGGGTTTTTTTCTCCAAAGCAAATGAGAAGACAGGTTTTTACTACCTTCCAGTATGACATATTCACACTGCAATGAAAGCTAAGACTTTCTGATTTGCCGTATCATCTACACATACATCACATCTTCGCAAAGGAGGAAAGGATGAGAGCTATCCCAGGAGATAACTCTGCGGTAAGACTGCAGCCAAGACTTCTGTTACTGAGTCAGAATACACAGTGTGAACAGAAATAACTAGTCAATATTTATCCTTTAAAATGAAGGGGCATGTCTCTCACCTTGCAGCTCCATCTTCGTGAAGGAGGAACCGATGAGAGCTATCACAGGAGATAACTCCGCAGTAAGACTGCAGCCAAGACTTCTGTTATTGAGTCAGAATACACAGTGTGAACAGAAATAACTAGTCAATATTTATCCTTTGAAATGAAGGGGCACATCTCTCACCTTGCAGCTCAAATCAAGAGCTTTAGGATTACTGAGAACCCATACACCAGCAATACAGATATGTGCTTCTATATGATACATTGGTCTGTGTATATAAAACCATCTCCGTGTGTAATGTAGATATGTATTTAGTATATATCAGTGTGCATATTCTCTGCAAGCTGACAGACACAAAAGACCCTAAGCCACCACTTCTGAGCTTCTCTCTGTAGGAGAGTTACCTTCTGACAGCAAGATAAATGAAGTGGCAGCTGTGCTCATTCTCTGGCGCTCACACTTGTTTGGTGCCCTGATTAACGATGAGTGCTTTGCTTAGTCTAATTTATCTCTTGCAAGACTCTATATGCTGTTCAGAACCCAATGTAAAGTTTATGTGCAGATGCACCCACACAATAAAACGATTCCATATTGAAAATTACTTTAGCTTAATTTCAAAGTGAGTCCCTGAGGATCTCATTGCCAGGGATGTAGTATCTCAGTCTGCCTTGACTTTAAGCTTGCGTTATGGTTTTGCTGGCTGTCCACAAGAGTTACAGCATTGCAGTAAAGGGGCACAGCAGATATTTGTGAGAAAATGGTGACACGAGGTTGCTACTTAGGTAGCATTTTCTTGTGGACATTTCAGAAACACAGGGGAAGAAGCAATGAAACTGATAAAGAAAACAACTTGCACACTAGAAGTCCATTGTAAGATATGTCTACCTAAACAAGCTAAGAAACTCTGACCTTTACTCTGAGACTCCTGGCTGAGGAAGTAATTCCCTCCAAAAAGAAAAGTGCATGTGGAGGAAATATCATGGCATAAGCCTTCTAAAGAAAAAAAAATAAGTTATGCAGTCTGGCTGTGTCCCTATTAAAGATTACAAACCACATTTCCACTTTGTCTGAATAAATCTGATAGAATGAATCTAATAGTTAAGCCAGCACAACAGGGGATCATCAGGTGGAGTTTCAGCACCTCTTCTTGGACTGTCTCATTGCAAACCCCTGGATTGAGAAAGACCCATGTGAGCAAACTCCACATGAACTAAGAATCACAGAATCAGTCAGGTTGGAAAAGACCTTCAAGATCATTGAGTCCAACCTATCACCTAGCACCTTCCAATTAACTGATAAACCATGGCCCTAAGTGCCTCATCCAGTCTCCTTTTAAACACCTTCAGGGGTAGTGACTCCACCACCTCCTTGGGCAGCCCATTCCAATGCAAATCACTTCTTCTGTGAAGACCTTCTTCCTAACACCCATCCCAAACCTGCCCTGGTGCAGCTTGAGACTGTCCCCTCTTGTTCTGTCACTGACTGCCTGGGGGAAGAGACCAACCACTGCATACTGGGTTAGAGCGGATACCTCCCCCAGTAAACTTACTACAAAATGGATTTTGGAAAGTTAGGAAAAATGAAATTGTATTTCTTATAGTTTAAACTAAATATAACAGTATAAGGAGAAAAAACTACTACAGAAAAATAATAACCTTAAGGAAGATGAGGAAGGAGTCAAGCAGTGGCAAAGCAGCAAAAGCAGCAGCAGCCAAAACAGCTACAGGAGGAAGATAGCAGCAGGTGCAGCAGAAGCAGCAAGGGGAAGGTACAAGCTGTGTGTCCAGACATAAAGCTCTTGAAGCTCAAATGAAATTACATTGACTTATCCATTGTTGCTATTACATGGCCTATCCCTAGAATGTTCACCTCTCCACTCAGAGCTTCCACTTCTAAGTTTCTCTGTTCCCATTTTATTCTATGTCTGAGCTAGAAATTCAGCTCAAATGGACACACCCTGCCTGGCTACAAGTAGCTGTAGAGAGCAATAAGGTCCCCCTTGAGCTTCCTCTTCTCCAGGCTAACAACCGCAGCTCCCTCAGCCTCTCCTCATTGGGCTGTGCTCCAGTCTCCTTACAGCCTTGAACACATTTGAGCATCTCAACATCTTTCTCAAACTGAGGGGCCCAGACCTGGACACAGTACTCAAGGTGTGGCCTAACCAGTGCTGAGTAGAGGGGCAGAAGGACTTCTCTGGTCCTGCTGTTCCTGATAGAGGCCAGGATGCCATTGGCCTTCTTGGCCACCTGCACACACTGCTGGCTCATGTTGAGCTGACTGTTGTCAAACAGCCATAGAAGCTCCAAAATAGTCCATGGTACCAAAGCAGGTAACAGGGAAAAACCTCTTTGTTTGTTAAAATTTCAAGAGCACAGGCTTAGGCAGATGTGTACATAACAACATTTGCAGGCTTTCAGCAAGTCTTGCAATAATCAGGACTAACTCTGAAACTAGCATGAAAGTTCTTAAGAACAGGAGGTTTATTAGTCACAAACCAGAGGATCCTCTATGTGGAAAGACAAAAAAATTGAGAAAAAAATGAAAGGGAAGTTCTCATGTAACGGAAAGAAGAGAAGGCAACTCAGCTCACAAATCCATTTTCTACATTTAGGTAATTCTTGCTTTCCATGTTATCTTTGTCAGGACACTACTGAAACCTACAAATGGCTTAGAAATCCTCAGCAACTGGCTAAATGGGCAATAATTTTGAGACTAATCTTAGTCAGAGTTGCAACTTCAACCTCAGCCATGTATTTCCTCTTTTCTTGGTATTTAATTTTAAATGTAATCTTATACCTTTTGAGTACAACTTCCCTAAATGACACTGCTCTAGGGCAACGAACACAGATATTCTTCTCTTTTTTTTTTAACTAGAACTGGTAAAGTAAGCAAACGCAAATAAAAATTATCTTCAAACTTGTGCTGGTTTGAACTAATTGGAGGATTTGAATTAGACTATGGGCTGAGAGAGGAAAGCACTGATAATGCTACTTCACTCAGAGCTTTACTGTGAAAGAAAAAAAAAATTGTTTAAGAGCTGTAACCAAAATATAGATAAGTCAGACTGCTTCAGACTGTTTTGGACTGTGGCTCTTTCTCCCTGCCTTTTGTAGCTGAATCTGAATAATTCCACTAACTTCTTTCCTGCTGCTAACCCCCCTGGCCCATCTATCTTCACCTATCTGCTGCATAAACAGATGGTGAGATAAGATTGGGGAAAGGATTAATGTGGTAGGGGTGGTTAGAAACCCCTCTTAGGGATTTTGCTCTCTGGGAGGGCTGTGGTGCTTCTGTATTACCTTTTCACTGTATATACCTGTAAATATCTGTTATATATTGTAAGTCTCTGCTTGTATATTGTGCATTGCTGTAGATATAAAGCTTCCTTCCTTAACTTCCAGCTGTCTGAGTCCTAGTCTGGGTTATTTCAAAGGTAGGGGGGGAGCTAACTGCTAAACTACCACAAAACTCCATGAGATTTGTGTAGCAAATATATATAGCATTCATTTTTCCAAAGCTAAGATGCTCTACTGTGTTTTCTATGCCACTGAAGTTGACAAATGTAATGCTGAACTTGCAGTTTCCTGCAGAGAGTGAATTATTGGTGTTTAAAAAGTTGGATTTGGTAGAATTTACAATTACTGAAGCATCCCTGCTATCAAGCATTTGTGTGGTCACATAGATTTCTTTACCATCGTGTGGAAAAAGAGTAGCAACAATGCTTGTTTCCTTCAGAGGTTAACAGCCTACCTTTCAAAAGCTAATGTTTTCCAAATGACACCACTATGGCTTCTTCATTGGCTATTCATTTTTCCCCCCCCTTTTTCCTACAGCAACAAAATACTTGTAAAACCTTGGTTTCAAGGGTTAGCAGTCTGGAGATACTGGAGTTAAGCAGAGAAGATAGAATCAACAGACACTACTTAGAAGCTATGATCACAGAACCACAGAATCATAGAATGGTTTAGGCTGGAAGAGACCTCAAAGATCATCTAGTTCCAACCCCCTGCCATAGGCAGGGACACCTCCCACTAGAACAGATCACTCATTGAGGCTGGAATAGATCTCTGAGATAATCAAGTCCAGCCTATGATCTAACACCACCACATGATTAGACCAGGTCACTAAGTGCCACATCCAACCTTTCCTTAACATCTCCAGGGATGATGACTCCAACACCTCTCCGGGCATTTCATTCCAGTGTCTAATTGCCCTTTCCATCAGGAAGTACTTCCTTGCATCCAACCTAAACTTCCCCTGCCACAGCTCTGGACCATGCCCTATTGTCTTGGCACAAGTTGCCTGGGAGAAGAGCCTGACCCCCACCTTACTCCAATTTCCCTTCAGGTAGTTGCAGTGTGATAAGGTTCCCCCTGAGTCTCCTCTTCTCCAGGCTAAACACCTCCAGCTCCCTCAGCCTCTCCTCATCAGACTTTCCCTCCAGCCCCCTCACCAGTCTTTTGTTGCTCTTCTCAGGACCTGCTCCAGCACCTCAAAATCTTTCTTGCAGTGAGGACCCCAGAGCTGCACACAGTGCTTGAGGTGAGGTAATTTTCTGAACAACTATAACGGAAGTAAAATTTCCATTCAGGTTGCTGCTGTTACTGCTACAAGTGCAAACTCATCCTCTAGCCTCTGCCAAACAAGGCTCTGATTCATATGCCTAATTTCTAACCAGTAGCCTCATTAAACTCTTGCAGTGTTAAACTTCCCCACAGGCTCACATTCACTTAATTGCTGCTTCTGTGAGCTTTAAAACCACACTCCACTTCCATGGGTTTCAAGGGACTTGCCTGCCTGGTAGTAACAATTATTGCATGCAGTGGCAGTAGAATGCAGACTATTAATTAATCTATTAATTTACTCTAATTCCCTTGTTTGTCCACAGCAAATTGCTGGTGATCATGGCCAATATCTTTGCAAATTAGCAGCTGTCTTCAAGAAGTAATGTGGCATGTCCTGTTCCTAAGAAATATGGTCACAGGGGTGTTTGTCCTGAGGTGTCCAGCTGCAGGCTTCACCAGGGTGTGTTGGTTTGAGCTAACTGGAGAATTTGTGTGAAAAATTAGACTGCTGCCTGAGAGTGAGAAATTAAACACTGTGTCCCTTCACCCAGTTTTGACTGAGAGAGAAGAAAGAAGATTGTTTTAGAATGTTCCCAAAACATCCAGATAAGCCAGTGTGCTTGCGCAGTTCAGTCGGCTCTGGGTCGAGCAGGCTTCACCAGCTTCTTTTCTTTGTCTCTCTGCCTTTGAACTAATTCAGAGTAAAATCACTAAAACCATTCATTCCTTCCTGCCACTAATCTTTCTGACCGATCTTCAGCTTATCTGCAGCATCATCAAGTGGTGAGATAAAGCTGGGGGAAGGGGGAAAGGTGGTAGGGGGGGTTTGGTTTCCCTCTCTTGGGGATTTTGGTCTCCAGGAGGGGTGTGGTGTCTNAGCCGGGGTTCTAAAAGGTGGGGGGGCAGGTTACTGCAAACCCACTACACAGGGATTTCACCAGATGAAAGACAGCAAATTATCTCCTTAAGCTGGGCCCAAAGCATTACCAGAATACTGGAGTCAAAGCCTTATTTCAGGCAGGGAGTTTGATGGTAAAGAAAAGTAAGTATTTGAAAGGTCATGGCAAACTCATAGAATCATAGAATGGTTTAGGTTGGAAGGGACCTCAAAGATCATCCAGTGCCAACCTCCCTGTGCCATAGGCAGGGACACCTCCCACTAGAACAGGTCACTCAAGGCCTCATCCAACTTGGCCTCGAACACCTCCAGGGAAGGAGCAGCCACAACCTCCCTCCAGTGTCTCACCACCCTCACTGTAAAGAACTTCCTCCTAACATCCTGTTTAAATCTCCCCTCTGCCAGTTTAAACCCATTCCCCCTCATCCTATCATTACAAGACCTTGTGTATAGTCCCTCCCCAGCACTCCTGTAGGCCCCCTTCAGATATTGGGAGGCTACTATGAGGTCTCCTTGAAGCCTTCTCTTCTCCAGGCTGACAAGCCTCAACTTTCTCAGCCTGTCCTCATAGCAGAGGTGCTGCAGCCCTCTGATCCTCCTCATGGCCCTTCTCTGGACACACTCCAGCATGTCTACATTCCTCTTGTAATAGGGTCTCCAAAACTGGATGCAGTACTCCAGGTGGGGTCTCACCAGGGCAGAGTAGATGGGGAGAATCACCTCCCTCGACCTGCTGGCCACACTGATATCCTCATGAGCAACCTAACTCTTGGCATGTTCATTAGCACTTCCTTCCAACTACAGCTGTCTCTGTTGCAGAATCACAGCATGTTAGTAGTTAGAAGGGACGTCCAGAGATCACCTAGATCAATGTCCCTGTTTCAAAGCAGGATCACCTAGGGCAGGCCACCAAACCTCCCACTTGGTAACCAAAGAGCAGTGTAGCTTCAGGAAAACAGGAGAGAAAAGCAGGTCAGCCTGAGTTGCATGGGATGAGATGTTTGAAACTGTGAGGTTCTGTCCTTGTCTTTGCTAACAGGTGACACCCAGGCACACATCTTACTCTAGATCATTGGGAATGTGTGTTCAGGAGGAGCTCAGGCAATGAAGCACGTTCAAATCATGCCAAACTTGTGAGGATGGACCACAGCAAGGCAGAAGGTTTGATTACACGACTTAGTGATGGACATGAGTGGAGTCAATGACCTTGAGGGTCCTTCCCAGCCTAAATGATTCTATGCCCTAACTCTTTCAACCAACACTTCTGATTCTGTCACACTCCATGCTGAGGTCAATTAAACACGGAAAGTGGTGTCAATAGCCACTTCTACCACCTCATCCTGGTGGAACATATCCATGTAAGATGGGGAAGACTTACGTTTCTTTACCCAGAAAAGAACAGCAGCCACCACACCTCCACTATTAACCTGCACCCAACTACCTTTTGATGCCAATAAGCACATTTCAGGTGTGTGCCACAGCTCACAGCAGCTGGTAGAAGGTACTATGTGCAACTGCTCCACTTGGAAGTACTTTTTACCACACTTAGGACAAAAGCCTTGCTTTTGGGCATCTCTCCTTCCTTAACAAAACTCTGCTACAGAGACACCCCCTTGCCATCTCTTCCAGGAATAAAAGCCAGCTCATTCATTATTTATGTGGAATGGAGCCTTCTCCACTCATTTCAGTGACTGTTTCAGAAGGTTCTTATGATTTATTCAGCATTTGCAATGTTTGTTTTCCTTTTTTTTTTTTTTTTTTTTCCATTTTCTTTGTTGTATTATCCTATCAATATCACTTTCAACGGGATGGTTTCCACTCTGTTCCCAAGGGGACGTAACAGAGCAACGTAACATCTGCATTCATTAAGTTGCAGTGAAACCTTTAAATGTGTGGCTTCTTTATTCGTGGCTTCTTGAGTACGCCCATACTTTTACACACACAATTCCTAGATGGCAGTGCTGCCTGGGCCACAGTCTGAAAGATGATTCCCCACAGCAAGTAGATTTTAAATACAGATGTAGGCATGCCATGTCTAACTGTGTGGTGGCCACTCAGTCTGCAGGTCTGCTCTGTGCGTGCTGGTGCCAGTCTGATCGCATGTGTGATGAAGAGCCCTAAGTTATCCAGATTCAGCCTTACCCAACTGTGCTGGTTTGAGGCTAACTGGATTTATATAGGAAATTAGATTATAGGCTGAGAAAAGGGAACAATATCGTGTCTACCTCACTCATAGGTTTGCCGAAATGTAGAAGAGTAAGAATCAAAATACAGATAAGGCAGAGCTACTTTGGTTCGCTCTGGCTGCTGATCTCTCTCTCCCTGGCTTCTAGCTGGATCTCTGTAACTCATCTAACCAATTTCCTACTTCTAACCTCCCCTGGCTATCTACCTCGCTTACCTGGCTTGTAAGACAGATACTAGGATAAGACTGGGTAGTGGGGGGAAGGTGGTAGGGTGCTTGGGAACCCCTCCTGGGAACTCTGATCTCTGGGAGGGGTGTGGTGTTTCTGTATTACCTTTTTACTGTATATACCTGTACCCTAATATGTATCTAATATCTGTAATATATTGTAAATATCTGTTTGTACATAGTGCAAAGCTGTAAATGTAAAGCTTCATTTATTAAATTTCAGCTGGCTGAGTCTAGCCTGGGTTATTTCAAAGGTGTGTGGAGGGGTGGATAACTGCCAAACCATCACGCCATTCTTTAAGACACCATTGACTCTAGGCACCTACATTAATAATAATGTGTGGCTTTCTAGCTACCTGAGCAAGGGTGCTATTTACAGCAAGAGTTTCTGAAGTCAAACAAACTGCTCAGGGGGGTTGCGGAGTCATAGAATCATAGAATGGTTTAGGTTGGAAGAGACCTCAAAGATCATCCAGTTCCAACCCCACTGTGCCATAGGCAGGGACACCTCCCACTAGATCAGGTTACTCAAGATCTCATCCAGCCTGGCTTTGAACACCTCCAGGGAGGGAGCAGACACAACCTCCCTGGGCAACCTGTTCCAGTGCCTCGTCACCCTCACTGTGAAGAATTTCTTCCTAACATCCCGTTCAAATCTCCCCTCCGCCAATTTGAACCCATTCCCCCTCGTCCTGTCATTTCAAGACCTTGTGAACAGTCCCTCCCCAGCCCTCCTGTAGGCCCCCTTCAGATACTGGTAGGCTGCTATAAGGTCTCCTTGAAACTTTCTCTTCTCCAGGCTTTTCAGCCTGGAGAGTCTCCAGACTCCAGTCACCAGAGTCTCCCTCTCTGGAGATATTCAAGCCCTGCCTGGATGTGTTCCAGTGTGATCTGCTACAGGTGATCCTGCTCTGGCAGGGGGGTTGGACTGGATGATCTTTCAAGCTCCTCACCAAACCCCTTAGCATTCTGTGAATTTGTGATTCTGTAAATTGAAGGTCTGGTTTTAGGGAGGTGTCAAAGAGTTGTCAAGAGACAAATTCTTGAGCAGCTGACTGAAAATCAGGCTTTTTAAAGCTTATGCATGTTAGCCATCCAAATAGGGCAGCACCCCTAAAAACAAGCCTTAAAAAACCCTGCAGCTGGCTCAGAAACAATTTGTGAGCAAAGAGTAATCCCACAAATATAGATGCCTGACCTCAACCCAGCTGAGATTGCATCATTCTTGTACTTCTCAGGCCAGGAAAGACATATATAGCAGCAGGGGATACAGCTGAAACACCTGTCTGTGGTTTCTAGGCCAGATGCCATAGTATGAAAGGCAGGTTGTACTCTGATGGCCCAGGCAGGAATATGTTGCCCTCCTGTTTCAGGTGTTTCCTAGACAAATTTACATTCTACAAGGCTCCATCTTAAGGCTATAAATGTTTCTGGCAATTAAAAGTCTGCTTTGCCGGAATCTGGATTCCAAGACCAGGCACATTTTCAGTGTATCATTATCCTGGTTTTCTGAAGGTTCATGAGAGAGCCTCCTGGGAATCATGCTAAGTCCTTTCAACTTTAGGGAAGTAACTGGTGATACAAGGACTGAGAAACTGAAAAGTGGCAAATGGGTGCCAGGATGGGAGGATAAAATGGAAGGGAGTGAAACAACTGGGAGGACAACAAGTAGGCGAGTTGGCAAGAAAGGAGTTCCCAGAGATCCATCTAAGTGAAGAAGGCTTATGTAATAGCACTTCCAACTGCTGGAGTCACCTCAAATATTCAATGTATAGCACCCCATGAGCACAGGTTCCCTCACCTCCCTCTGTTCTCATTGGGAGTTGCACTGAGCAGCTCCACAAAATCTGCTTTGCAGGAATCTGGTTTCCAAGACAGGCACATTTTCAGTGTATCATTACCCTGGTTTTCTGAAGGTTCATGAGAGATCTCCTGGGAATCATGCTAGGTCCTTCCAACTTTGCACAGCAAGTTTTTTTCTTGCTGTGTCTCACCGTGCTGCTTAATTATCCAATAAATTAATAAGGAGAAGAAGATAAAAGAAATAAAATGCCTTGACCAGCTCAGTGGGACCTATGCACACAAATGAGTTACTGAATCATTATTTTCCTCTACTAGCCCTCCCCAAGAGATACCAGTGATATGCAAGTCATGGTCAATGCATTTAGGCTGCTTTGGATTCCACTATAACCCTTGGGTGCAACCTTCTGATATTTTGGGAGGTGTTTTCTGAGGACAGAATAAATTCAGCCTCTTCAGGAAGGATGTCAGCTGTTTTCCTCTTGAGGAGGCATTAACTGATTTCTACCAGCAGAGGATCTTAACTCAGAGGCACACTTCACATTGCACACTGTTGAATTCAAACATTTCTCACAGCTCTTTGTGCTTGACTGAGTGCCCTGGGTCAAGCTCAGCTGGGTATAGAGGCATTATGCGTTATGGTTATTACTACTCTCTCTAGGTTAGGTTTTTCCATCTGAGTGAACTCACCTTGGGTTTGGTTTTACAAAACAAGACAAGTGCTTGACTGTGGTCAGTGCTTGGGCCTGCTGTCTGGACCATGCAAATCAAGATTTGTAAAGACACCATTCAAAATAACCCTGCACCTGTGACTTTGGAGGGTGGAAGAATTATACTTTTTTTTTTTTTTTACTTCCCTTATTGCAAGGGTTTGACTTTGTGGGTTTTGGTAATATCAGTAGCTGATAGTCAAATCAAGACCACATGACATATAACACCTGATGTAAGACAGTGGTGAATCATAGTAACTCTTCTTAGCTGAATTAGAAACAGGGAACAACTCTGGTAAAGTTATTAACACATAGGGGCACTGGGAGGCTTTTTATGCTTTCCTGCTCTGTTAGTCCTCACAAGAAGCAGTTTGTTTTTATAGAGATTATTCATAGAATGGTTTAGGTTGGAAGAGACCTCAAAGATCATCCAGTTCCAACCCCCCCATGCCATAGGCAGGGACACCTCCCACTAGATCAGGATGCTTAAAGCCTCATCCAGCCTGGCCTTGAACATCTCCAGGGAGGGAGCAGCCACAACCTCCCTGGGCAACCTGTGCCAATGTCTCACCGCTCTCACTGTGAAGAACTTCCTTCTAACATCCTGTTTAAATCTCCCCTCTGCCAGTTTGAACCCATTCCCCCTCGTCCTGTCATTACAAGACCTTGTGAATAGTCCCTCTCCAGCCCTGGTGTAGGTCCCCTTCAGATACTGGAAGGCTAATTGACAGTGTGACATTTTGCTGGGAGAAGACATCTCACTCTGGAGTTTCCGTGTCGATAAAACTCAGAGCAGAGAGAGTGTGTGTGTGTAGCTGTCTCTGCAGTGATTTGCAACAGACAAGAGAGTCTCCTGAAGAATTCTTGCTTCAGATCACTCATGATGATGAGGGGTAGCTGCAGGTGGGACAGATAATGGCACAGGCAGTACTGCCACTCTGAGTGCTGTGGAAGGGAACAGGCGTGTACAAGGAGGTGCATCTCCACTTCCACCCTTTTCACTGACAAGAAGCTGTCTGCAAAGCACCCACAAACATGCTGAAGCACGGACATCAGAACTTTTTCCTTGGCCAGTTTTGCATTTGGAAGAGGTAAGAGGCAAAGCATTCGCAAAAGATCTGCGGTGTGATGATCTCCAGAGTTCAGAATATGTAATAAATAATCTCATTCACCTCAGCTTGTTCTTTAGGGAGTCTCAGAGGCAATATTACTAATTACAACTCTGTATAAAAAATATTTTTTATTGACACTCTTTTGTTTTATATGCAAGCTTAAGATTACCTGCTTCGTTCAGTCAATCTGTCTATAAAGAGCAAAGGAAGACACAACAAGCACATGTTAAGGTGTTTCGGTTCGCTGTGAGCAACAGCAGAGCTTTCTGAAATTTTCTTTTAATGAAGCTCGGGAGAGGTTTGAATGAGATGCAATTTCTTGGTGAAATAGTAATATCTGGTTATTTTCTTTCAGCTCCTGACTGGAAGCACCTGTACTGTTTTGGAAAGCATAAAGTTTTATATAACCTTTTCTAGTAAACAAGATGTGGAAGCAGCTCTTTCACAACAGGTACTTTATGGGGGGGGAGGGGGGTGGAAGATGAATGACTGCTGTTACACTGAAACTGGCAGCATGAGGAATAACGTGTAAATCTCTGCCATGGGGAACATGAGTCACTCATCAAAACTCTCTTCGCTAGCACTCAGAACAATTTGCCTTTGGCCTCCTAACATATGTCTTTGAAAGCTCTGGCAGATTCACATCTAAGGTAAGGAACAAATGCTATTTAGCTTATTGTTGCCTAAATATATTTTTCTGTTATTTTCAAAATGGGACTAAATTTCATACTCATGTGTCACCATGACGAGGGGACGGGGAGACGATATTATGCAAATCAATTCTGTTTATTACATGTGTTTGTTCATAGCCTATGCTATGAGGACAGGCTGAAAGAGTTGGGGCTTTTCAGCCTGGAGAAGAGAAGGCTTCAAGGAGACCTTATAGCAGCCTACCAGTATCTGAGGAGGGCCTACAGGAGGACTGGGGAGGGACTGTTCACAAGGTCTTGTAATGACAGGACGAGGGGGAATGGGTTCAAATTGGCGGAGGGGAGATTTGAACGGGATGTTAGGAAGAAATTCTTCACAGTGAGGCTGGTGAGACACTGGAACAGGTTGCCCAAGGAGGTAGTGGCTGCTCCCTCCCTGGAGGTGTTCAAGGCCAGGCTGGATGAGGTCTTGAGCGACCTGATCTAGTGGGAGGTGTCCCTGCTATGGTGGGGGTTGGAACTGGATGGTCTTTGAGGTCTTTTCCAACCTAAACCATTCTATGATCCTATGATCTTACATACGCATGCAATGGTTGGCTTAACTAAAATGTGAAATCACACATCTCTATTTGATGCAAAATACAGACACTATTTAGCATCTAAGAACAGAGAGAAACTGTAAGGTCTTTGTCTTGCTTTGCTTATCAGAAATTTACAATCTCTAAGGTCATTCCACTCCTGACACCACCACATTCCATAAGGCCCACACTTAGAGCCTGTGTGTCATCTCCTGCAAACCCCCACAATGCACATTTAACACCTCCTCATTCTTTCTCTACATTTTGTCTCCATTTATTGCCAAGGCTTCCATATCTCTATATCTTGACACAGCGCATCTGTTTTATTATGAGTCTGTGTATCCAGAATCAGGATTGAAGAAACACAAATAAATGGATGAGAAGCTCAACATGAGCCAACCGTGTGCACACGAGGCCCAGACAGCCAGCCGTGTCCTGGGCTGCATTAAGAGAAGCATTACCAGCAGGGCAAGGGAGGGGATTCTCCCCCTTTACTCTGCTCTCCTCAGACCCCACCTGGAGTACTGTGTGCAGTTCTGGAGCCCCCAGCACAAGAAGGACATGGAACTGCTGGAGACAGTCCAGGAGAGAGCCACGAAGATGCTCAGAGGGCTGGAGCACGTTTGCTATGAGGACAGGCTGAAGGAGTTGGGGCTTTTCAGCCTGGAGAAGAGAAGACTTTGAGGAGACCTTATAGCAGCCTTCCAGTATCTGAAGGGGACCTACAGGAAGGCTGGGGAGGGACTGTTCACAAGGTCTTGTAATGACAGGACGAGGGGGAATGGGTTCAAATTGGCGGAGGGGAGATTNGGGGGTTGGAACTGGATGATCTTTGAGGTCTCTTCCAACCTAAACCATTCTATGATTCTATGATTGTATGATTCTATGAAATGAGTTCTGTCTGTATTTTCCTTTGGACACTTTCTTCATAGAATGGTTTAGGTTGGAAGAGACCTCAAAGATCATTCAGTTCCAACCCCCTGCCATAGGCAGGGACACCTCCCACTAGAACAGGTCGCTCAAGGCCTCATCCATCTTGCTACAATCTTTTAAATAACATCATGAAGGGCTTGCAAAGCTAGCAGTCAGCAGTCCTGCTATTGATGTGGACAATAAGCACTTATTTCCCATCTATCTTCTACTGAGGCAAGACCTTTGCCTCTTGATTGCAATGGCAAAACCCAGCAGCCTGCAGCTGAATTTTAAGCTGGCTAACAGAATAAAGATTGGATGCACAAGACTGATGAACATGCAAAGGAGGCTGCAAACATGAGAGGCATAAAACTGAACATTATCACAGAATCACAGGAGCATTCACGTTTGAAAAGACCCTCAGGATCACCACATCCAACCAATAACCCTACTCTACAAGGTTCACCCTAAACCATAGCACCAAGGACGACATCCAACCAACTTTTAAACACATCCAGGGTTGGTGACTCCACCACCTCCCTGGGCAGCCCATTCCAAGGCCTGACCACTCTTACTATGAAAATTTTTTCCTAATACTTAGTCTAAACCTACCCAGTCACAACTTGAGGCCATTCCCTCTTGTTTTATCACTACTTACCTGTGAGAAGAGACCAGCACCAGCTTCTCCACAATGCCCTTTTGGGTAGCTGTAGAGAGCAATGAGATCTCCCCTCATCAGCTGGTGCTAACAAAAAAGCACTTACTCATGATTGCAATGTGGCTGGCTTTGAGGGTACACAAGGCACACAGGTCTGTATCACTACTTACCTGTGAGAAGAGACCATCACCAGCCTCTCCACAACATCCTTTGAGGCAGCTGTAGACAGCAATGAGATCTCCCCTCATCAGCTGGTGCTAACAAAAAAGCACTTACTCATGACTGCAACGTGGCTGGCGTTGAGGGTACACAAGGCACACAGGTCTGTTCCTGTAAGTGAGCGCAAAACACAAACAACTTTTTTCGCAGTTCTACATCTGGATTTCAAAACATAAGTATGGCAGCAACTTTAACTACTTTCAAGTACTTTTAATTTAAGTTCCACCGAAGAGTACCAAAACGCTACTGCCTTATCAAACTAACGCAAAGGCAAAAACTTCCTGCAAGTGTTTTCTGCAGAACAGTGTACGTTTGCGTTTTCCAGGGCAGGATCCCTGCATGTTTATTAACAACCACTTAAACATTTCTGTAGGAAGATCAATTTTGCAAGGCTCTATTGGACTGTGGCCACATCTCTGAACTTCCCTCCTAATGTTCCTGTTGTTCTTTATTAATACTTTTGGCAAGGTCTGATGCTATCTGCATTAAAACAAGTCGTCTATTTACACTCCTGAGTTGAACTACTTACAGAGTAAAGTGTAGGTTGTCACTTTCTGAGGCAATCACTCTCTTTATTGGTGGAAATATTGAAAAAAGTGATTTTTTTTTTTTCGTTACTGATAACAGGTTTTATATTTAGAGAGGAATGTGTCAGCAGCCTGATGATCTAAACTGAAAAACAAAGTTCTATTTCATCCAAACTGGACTTTTTATTGCTTGCAGACAGCAGACATGATCTGTAGCAATATCTAAGAAGTCCACCTACCTCAATTTTTGTCCATTAACACATCCACTAATAGTCACCACCCAAATGCAGTCAATATGTCACCATCATCTGGCATAAACACAAAGCCAGGCGCCGTGCCTCACTCAGAGGAATTTCCAATGGAAGTCAGCAGCACCGGAGAGTGAGAAAAGGGGCACAGGGTTATAAACAGAGCTGAAGTCAAGTGCTGTGTTTGTTCATGTATAGATGCACACCCGTGCACTGCCCCATAAAGTAAAAGTAGTCCTTAGAAACACAAGCAGTGCTCATGAGAGGGTCCTGAAAAATCACAGCTGTAATGACTCCAACTGCATCTCTTGTGATCGGAGAGAGCAAAAATAAACAGCCCCAGAAAGATGCATTCGAGTTGGTTAACAATCCCCAAGCCTGTCATGCACAGTATCTCCTCCCTCCTGCTGGGATTTTGGGGCTAAGAGGGTCTGGTGAAACAGCAAAGAAATACCCCAGACCTGCCTGCAAGGTCCTTGGAGAGGCAAACTGTTCCTTAACACCTGCCACACAGCATCTTATCAGGAAAGATTATCACCTCTTTCCCACGCATGATTGACAAAGGCAGGAGCTACACCTGACAGTATCTCACAGCCCCAGCAGCTAGACAGAAATATAAATCAATGTCTCTAGGATGGGATTGTTTTCACGACCAACTGTTATATAATTCTAAATGGACTTCTGATATTTTGTGCATAGATAACCTCATTTCCTGAATTACTGCAATAAAGAAGAAGATATTCATTCAACTCAACCTTTTAGACACTTTGGCCAGTATAGATGAAGTCTGTTCTTAAGCACTCTCTTTTACAATCAGTCTGAAATAGATCTACAGGAGTTAAGGGCTAATCCAAATTTTCTGTGATATAAATGAGGGACACTATGTCCCATTAAAATTAGATTCTCCTATCGTTAATTTCTTTAATTTCTTAATTATTTAAATTTTTTTAGAGGGAAAAAAAGAAAAAAATGGAGAAGACAAAGCCCAAATTATGATGGAAGCGAAGCTCTGCTGCCATGGGTGGTAGAGGCAGTTGAAGGTGATAGCAGAGTGCATGGGCAGTGCAAAACTGCTGAGATACAAATTTATACAAACTGTTATTATTTCTTAGTCAAGGCGGGGGGGGGAAGGAAGAAAGCTAACATGGAAAAGGAGACACTGCAATTGAGGAAAGCAATCTAACTTGGAAAAGGAGACACTGAAATTGAAGAGCTAATTTCATTCTTTCTAACAAAGAAGCATTTTAACCAATTGTAACAAGATCTTCAGTCTAGAAGCTAGGCTGAAGTCTTCCTTAAGTTTCAAGCCAAGTCAGATGGGACATTTCCAAGAATGGTGGAAGGGGAATTAAAAACCACCAGAAGGCCTCCTCCCTGACTTCTGCTTAAAATGCCAACAATGTTCATCCACGGGAGTTCAAGTTTCCAGTTAGAAAAGCAGTGTGATCTTCCATCAAAGTACCTTTTGGATACCTGTGCTGACCATCACTTCAAGTAGACTGATGCACAGTAGTCAGATATCAGCTCTTGGTTGTAGAAAAGCCTAAGTCATAGGGCAGGGAAGTAATTGGTGATACAAGGACTGAGAAACTGAAAACTGCCAAGTGAGTGCCAGGATGGGAGGATAAAGTGGAGGGGAATTAAACAACTGGGAGGACAACAAGTAGGTCAGTTGGCAAGAAAGGAGCTCCCACAGGTCCATCTAAGTGAAGAAGGTGTATGTAATAGCACTTCCAACTGCTGAGCCCCCTCTAATATTCAATGTACAGCACCCCATGAGCACAGGTTCCCTCACCTCCTTCTGTTCTCACTGGGAGCTGCACTGAGCAGTTCCACAAAAGCACAGTGAGAGCTCTGTTCAGAGCAAAAATGTGTTGTTGCTCACAATCGTAGAGTTGCTGTGGTGGGAATGAACTCTACAGACCTCTAGTCCAATCAGGGTCAGGTAAAGCAGGGTGCTCAGCTCTGTCACCAGCAGGATTTTGAGCATCTCCAAGGATGGCAACATCTTCTCTTGTTCAAACACAATATTTAGAATCCAAGAATGGTCTGGGTTGGAAGTGACCTTAAAGATCATCTAACATGGGGTTTGGACAGTAACACAGAAAACATCCAGTTGGAAGAGACCTCAAAGATCATCCAGTCCAATAGAGAGACCCCACCTGGAGTACTGCATCCAGTTCTGGAGCCCCTATTACAAGAGGGATGTGGACATGCTGGAGTGTGTCCAGAGAAGGGCCACGAAGATGATCAGAGGGCTGGAGCACCTCTCCTATGAGGACAGACTGAAAGAATTGGGGCTGTTCAGTCTGGAGAAGAGGAGGCTCCCAGGTGACCTTCTTGTGGTCTTCCAGGATCTGAAGGGGGCTTACAGAAAAGCTGGGGAGGGAGTTCTGAGGCTATCAGGGAGTGGCAGGACTAGGGGGAATGGAACAAAGCTGGAGTTGGGGAGATTCAGACTGGACGAGAGGAGGAAGTTGTTCACCATGAGAGTGGTGAGAGCCTGGAATGAGTTGCCCAGGGGTGTGGTTGGGGCCACATCCCTGGAGGTGTTTAAGACCAGGCTGGGTGAGGCTGTGGGCAGCCTAATCTAGGGTAGGGTGTCCCTGTGCATGGCAGGCGGCTTGGAACTAGATGATCCTTATGGTCCCTTCCAACCCTGAGTGATTCTATGATTCTAATATTCAACTCAGCACTGAAGGGTCAACACTAAACCATGTCCCTAAGCGCCAAGTCCACATGCTGCTTGAATAACCCAAGGGATGGTGACTCCACCACTGCCCTGAGCAGACCATTCCAACGTTTGATAACCCTCTCTATGGTAACCTTCTCTAGAAGTATTTCCTAGCATCCAGCCTGAACCTCCTGTTGGAGCAGCTTGAAACCATTTCCTCTCGTCCTGCCGTCTGCCACTAAGGAGAAGAAGCTGCCCCCTCCTCGCTCCAGGTACCTCAAAACCCCATCCAACCTGGCCTTGTTCTAGACACATAACTCGTGGTTTTTTTTAAAGGATCTAATTCCTGAGTTAAGATTTTTTTTTTAATTAGTACCAACAGGAAAATATCAGCGATTAACAGGTGCAAAAAAACCACACTGTTACATAGGATAAGTAGATTTCTTTTTCCTCCGAGGAAAAATTCCTAGTAAAACTAACCCCAAAACTACTGAAACGGCGACTTGATAATATT
>VWZI01009948.1:20837-32627 GCA_013396835.1 Psilopogon haemacephalus
GGGTCTCTAGACCAGACCACTGGTCTCTGGGAATGGCTTCAGAAGCAGCATCTGTCACTGTCTGTGGAGGTGCTGGTGGCTGAGCAATGCTGTGGCTGCTCCTGCCTGAGAACATGAAGACAGACTTGCTCCTGCATGGTTTACCTTGAACAATTACCTACACTTGTGACCCCAAATGCTGATGCCTGACAAAGTAGTGCTGTGGTGACTGCTGTCTAGGGCTTGGTCCTCTGCCTGTGGCTTCAGGTGCTGTGAGCCAGGGCAGCAGGAGCATCAGGAAACCTTGGCTGTGTGTTTGCACTTAACAGGCTTGGCTATCCCCCAGCCCTGTCAGGTGCTGCTCTAACAAGGCAGGCTTGTCACAGCTGTACTCAGGAGGGAAAAAAAGGGACTGCAGATGCTGCTGCCAGAGGGGGTTGTGCACTGAGGCTGTGTTTGTTCTATAGCTATGAAGCTGGGCAAATACGAATCACAGAATGGCTTGGCTTGGAAGGGACTTAAAGCTCATCCAGTTCCAATCCCCTGCCATGGGCAGGGACACCTCCCACTAGCTGAGGTTGCTCATCAAGCCTGGCTTTGAACACCTCCAGGAAGGGAGCATCCACAACCTGCTTGGGCAAGCTGTGCCAGTGCCTCCCCACCCTCACCGTAAGGAAGCTCAGTTAGGAGAAGCTTGATGTGTATTCAAAAAATAAACACTTCTCTTTTTTTTTCCCCCCTTCCAGATGTCTTTGTACCAATGCCAGAGAACTTACTAGTCAATTTAAATGAAAATAAAGAGGTAAGGATGACTTTAAGTGAGGAGTGACATTCCCATAGCTCGGGATAATTTCTGGGTTGCTTAATGCGCTTCAACACCTACAGGTTAAATGTCAGATTCGAGGTGGAAGAAAAGAGGTGTTTGAATTGCTTTGTGACTGTAAACCTTAACCAGCCTGAGGCAAGGCAGTCCTTGATTTCTGTTAGAGCTTTTTCTGTAGTCTCTCTACATCAGAAGTGTTAACACAAGTTGGTGTCTTCAGCAGTCAGCTCCCTGAAGAGAACTCTGCAGACTCCTGCTCTTTAACACTGCTCTTCTCTCAATTGCAGCTAATTCAGGATCTGTTGAAGACCCTGCCACAGATGTTTACCAAGTCCCTGGAAACTCAGAGTGCTCTGGGGCCTGCCTTACAGGCTGCCTTTAAACTGATGTCCCCCACTGGAGGCAGAATCTCTGTCTTCCAGACACAGCTGCCCTCTGTGGGAATGGGAGCGCTAAAGCCCCGGGAAGAGCCAAACCAAAGATCATCTGCAAAGGTGAGAAGAGCCCAGAGGTTGAGAGACCTCTCCTGTCCATATGGGTGGCTCTGGGTTAGTTTTGTGCTCCCCTTACTGAGCTGTGAGTGAGTGTAGCAGAGAGCAGCAGAACCCTCCAGCACTGCAAAGAGACTGAGGATCTGATGTATTTCTTAAGGTCTCCACTGTGCTGAGGAATGGCTCCTCAGAGTCCCTGGAAAGTGGCAGTGCTGAGGAATTGCTCCTCAGTGTCCCTGGAAAGTGGCAGTGCTGAGGGATGGCTCCTCAGTGTCCCTGGAAAGTGGCAGTGCTGAGGAATGGCTCCTCAGAGTCCCTGGAAAGTGGCAGTGCTGAGGGATGGATCCTCAGTGTCCCTGGAAAGTGGCAGTGCTAAGGAATGGCTCCTGAGTGTCCCTGGAAAGTGGCAGTGCTGAGGGATGGCTCCTCAGTGTCCCTGGAAAGTGGCAGTGCTGAGGGATGGATCCTCAGTGTCCCTGGAAAGTGGCAGTGCTGAGGGATGGCTCCTCAGTATCCCTGGAAAGTGGCAGTGCTGAGGGATGGATCCTCAGTGTCCCTGGAAAGTGGCAGTGCTGAGGGATGGATTGTCAGTGTCCCTGGAAGGTGGGAGTGGATGGGTCCATCTGCTTATATCCCCCTGGCTCAGTGTAACCCTGGCTGTATTTACAGGACATACACCTGACACCATCCACTGACTTCTACAAGAAGTTAGCCTTGGACTGCTCAGGCCAGCAGGTTGCAGTGGATTTATTCCTCCTCAGTGGACAATATTCTGACTTGGCTTCTCTAGGTAAGGCATGAGAAGGTGTTTGGGGCTGTGTAGCCCTCATGCTTCTGGCAGATATGCAGAACCTACATTCAGATTTAGTGCATGAACCTGATGGGAGTGATTCTAGTGAGGCAAGGTGCACATCCATGCTTGGTGAGCCCTCAGAGAGGCTCCTGGTGTAACCTGGCTGGTTTCATAGTCTCCCTCAGAGACTCAGGGCTGTTGTCTTCCTGCTGTTAGTGGCTGCTATGCCTTTTAACCATCACTGCAAACTTCATTAGCGTTGTAAGGCTGCATTTTGACTCAGCCTCCATTAGAGGAAGCTTCATTAGCATGGTAATTATATTTTTTTTTTAATCCACTTGACCAAAACTCCCAAGTGCCACAGTGCCTGTAGTTTCATGCCAATGAAAATTATTTCCCAGCTGAGACTACAGAGGCACTGAGCACACAGCTGTGTCACACAGAGCCACAGGAAGGTGTCAGCAGGGAGTGTTGCCCTCAGCTGGTGTTTGTAGGGCACACAGCAGCTCTCTGCCCACTGCCAACCCCTGCTGCTCTGTTCCAGGCTGCATATCCAGGTACTCTGCAGGCAGTGTCTACTACTACCAGTCCTACCACCACAAACACAACCCTGTGCAGGTGGAGAAGCTGCAGAAGGAGCTGAAGCGATACCTGACCAGGAAGATTGGCTTTGAGGCTGTCATGAGGATAAGATGCACCAAAGGTCTGGGCATGTCTTCTATGGGTCCCAGGGGAGGGGTGGAAGGGAAGTGAGCATTTGCTATTCCCTGGGAATGTTTTGGTTGGGATTTTGCTCAAAGTGAACTGAAATGGTTAAAGAAAGGTTACAGAAGTAAATTTCAGTGTCACCATCCTCACAGAATGGCTCAGGTTGGAAGAGACCATAGAGATCAGCTCCTCTGACCCCCCTGCCATGGGTAGGGATGCCTCTGAACTATCCCAGGTTGCTCAAGGCCTCATCCAAGCTGGCCTTGAACACCTTCAGGGATGGGACACCCAGAGCTTCCCGTTGCAACCCATTCCAAAGCCTCACCACCCTCGGACTGGAAGAGCTTCTTACTAAGATCCAGTCTAACCCTGCTCTCCCTCAGCTTATAAGGGAGCTTGGGTGCCAGTAAAGATGCCACAGATGCCACCTTTAATAAGCAGTCTGATTCCTGGAAATTCTGTTGGACTTTAGATTCAGCTTCCAAATCTCTGCTTCCTGCTGGGCACTGTGGATTATTTCTGTGGGATGGTGTCCTGAAGATCCTTTATTTCACTGAGGAAGATCTTCATGACCCTAAGCCATCTAGCAGTGATGGCAGATCACAGGATGTCAGAGGTTGGAAGGGACCCAATGAGGTCATCGAGTCCAACCCCCCTGCCAGAGTAAGACCATACAAGCTAGCTCAGGTCACACAGGAACACATCCAGACAGGCCTTGAAAGCCTCCAGAGAAGGAGACTCCACAACCCCTCTGTGGTCCTGAAGATCCTTTATTTCACTGAGGAAGATCTTCATGACCCTAAGCCATCTACCAGTGATGGCAGATCACAGGATATCAGGGGTTGGAAGGGACCCAATGAGGTCATTGAGTCCAACCCCCCTGCCAGAGTAAGACCATACAAGCTAGCTCAGGTCACACAGGAGCACATCCAGACAGGCCTTGAAAGCCTCCAGAGAAGGAGACTCCCCAACCCCTCTGGGGTCACAGCGTTCTGAGACCCTTCCAGTCAAGAAGTCGCTCCTTTGTGTTGATGTGTAGATGGTGCTGGTGCTTCCCAGCCTGATCTGAGCTGCTGTTCCTGCTGCAGGTCTCTCCATCCACACCTTCCACGGGAACTTCTTTGTGCGCTCCACAGACCTGCTGTCCCTGCCCAACGTCAACCCGGACGCGGGCTACGCCGTGCAGATGGCAGTGGAGGAGAGCCTCACCGACATGCAGGTTGTCTCCTTTCAGTCAGCTCTCCTCTACACGTCCAGCAAAGGTGAGGCAGGGCTCAGCTCAGCCTGTCTGTGCCCAGGGATCAGCTGCAGCTCAGGGAAAGGAACACACAGCTGTGGGGTGTCTCTCTCTCTCTCTCTCTGCGTTAATGTTCTTCCAACCTCCAGACCAAGATGTTTCTTGGGGAGCTTAGTTCTGGTCTGAAAAGAGGGAGGCTTAGCCCAGGCAATGGGAAGTAACTGTTTTTAATAGCTGCTGGAAATGGCCTCTGAGTCATAGAATCATAGAATGATTTAGGTCCAAGCCTGCTAACTTCAGCAGCCACCCAGGGTTGCTATGTGGGACTTAGAATCATAGAATGGTTTAGGTTGGAAGAGACCTCAAAGATCATCCTGTTACAGCCCCACTGTGCCATAGGCAGGGACACCTCCCACTAGAACAGGTTGCTCAAGGACTTATCCAAACTGGCCTTGAACACCTCCAGGGAGGTTGTGGAGCACAGAATCCACCTGCAAGGAGGTTGTGGAGCAAAGAAGCACCCAATGTGATCTTTGATCACATTGAGTGCTTCTGTGCTCNTTGTGAACAGTCCCTCCAGAGACTTCCTGTAGTTCCCCTTCAGATACTGGAAGACCATTCCAAGGTCTCCTGGAAGCCTTCTCCAGGCTGCAGAAGACTTTGTGACTAGTCCCTCCCCAGCCTTCCTGTAGCCCCCTTCAGATACTGGAAGGTTGCTATAAGGTCTCCTCACAGCCTTCTCTTCTCCAGGCTGAAAAGCCCCAACTCTCTCAGCCTGTCCTCATAGCAGAGCTGCTGCAGCCCTGTGATAATCTTTGTGGCCCTCCTCTGGACTCTCTGCAGCAGTTCCATGTCCTTCTTGTGCTGGGGGCTCCAGAACTGCTCACAGTACTCCAGGTGGGGTGTGAGGAGAGCAGAGCAAAGGGGCAGAATCCCCTCCCTTGCCCTGCTGGCAAAGCTTCTTTTAATGCAGCCCAGCACACAGTTGCTGTCCTGGGCCGTGTGTATGAACTTGTCTGATGAGTTAGATGAAATCTTAATTTCTTCTTGGTGACTTTTGGGGTGAGCAGTGACAGCTTCTGTGTTGGTCCAGCAAAGCAAAGCTTTGTTTGCAGACTGCAGTTTGCTTTTCCTACAGGTGAAAGGAGGATTCGTGTCCACACCATGTGCTTACCTGTTGTGACAACGCTGAGTGATGTCTACCTGGGGGCAGATGTCCAGGCCATCACTGGGCTGCTGGCCAATATGGGTAAGCAGAAGAGCTTGTGTGGATATGGCTGGATGGTAGCCCTAGAGCTTGGAGCAGCAGTCCCCTGGGAAGCAGCAGCAGAAGAAAGGTTCTCTTTTACAGAATCACAGAGTTGTTTCAGTTGGAAAAGCCCTCTAAGATCATCCAGTTCAACCATCAACCCAACACCCTCATAGCCACTAAATCATAGAATCATAGAATGGTTTAGGTTGGAAGGGACCTCAAAGCTCAGCCAGTTCCAACCCACCTGTGCCATAGGCAGGGACACCTCCCACTAGAACAGGTTGTTCAAGACCTCATCCAACCTGGCCTTGAACACCTCCAGGGAGGGAGCAGCCACAACCTCCCTGGGCAACCTGTGCCAGTGTCTCACCACCCTCACTGCAAACAGCTTCCTCCTAACATCCAGTTTAAATGTCCCCTCTGCCAGTTCAAACCCTTGTCCTGTCATTACAAGACCTTATCAATAGTCCCTCCAGAGACTTCCTGTAGTTCCCTTTCAGATACTGGAAGACCATTCCAAGGTCTCCTGGAAGCCTTCTCTTCTCCAGGCTGCAGAAGACTTTGTGACTAGTCCCTCCCCAGCCCTCCTGTAGGCCCCCTTCAGATATTGGAAGGCTACTATAAGGTCTCCTGGCAGCCTTCTCTTCTCCAGGCTGCAGAGCCCCAACTCTCAGCCTGTCCTCATAGCAGAGCTGCTGCAGGCTCCTGAGCATCTTCATGTCCTCGTCCCCAAGTGCCATGTCCACACGTCTCTGGAACACCTCCAGGGATGGTGACTTCTCCATGTCCCCTGGGCAGCCTGTTCCACTGCCTGACCACTCTTGCAGCAAAGAAATGTTCCTTGCACAGCAAAGTGCTGTGTAAGTTGCAAACTGTATTGTGTTTAAGCCAGCTACCCTGAGCCCAAAAGCCCAATAAAAAACTCGATCCGATTTGGAAGTAAAAAGGGTATAAAACTTTAACAACAAATAGGAGGGAAAGGTTTTGGTTTTTTTTTTTTTACAGAAGGTGGGAGAAAGGGGAAACAAACTCCAGGATATGGGGAAGGAGGGAGAAGGATACAGAGACCGGGGAGGAAGGGGAGCAAAATGCAAATACAACCCATGGCAGGCAGTTGAGTCCCAAGGCAGAGGTCGATGGTTTCGGTGCTGAAGGAATGCAGGATGCAGGAATTTTATGGTGGAGCAAAATGGAAATACAACCTGTGGCAGGCAGTTGAGTCCCAAAGCTGAGGTCCATGGTTTTGGTGCTGAAGGAATGCAGGATGCAGGAACTTTATGGTGAAAAGAATTAGTCCCAGTTTCAGAAGAGGATAATGGTGCTCTGCAGGTGGTCTGGCAGCAGAAAGCAGCAATACAGCACCTCACCTAGACCAGACAGGAGGAACAGAGAGAGAACAAGGTGGTCACCCCTCTTTTTATAGCCAAATCCCAGCAGGAAGTGGGAATGGCTAACCATGACACGTGAGAAAAGGCTCAGACCACCCCTTGGGAGGAGTCGGGGTTCTCCGGGTGGGCTTAACCCTTTACACAAACCCAAGAGGTTGGGTTCTCAGCGCTTGGCTTAGGTGCAGGATCGGTGCAGCTGTTGCAGGGCATCCTGCGAGCCCCTGGCTGCTTGGCTGAGCCTCCTGCAGCGCGGTGGGAGTGGGAGCTGCCCTGCCTGCGTGAAGGGCAGGTTGGGAGCAGAGCTAGCACAAGGCTGCCAAGGGAGGGAGGTCTCACCCCAGCTCTGTGCCCCGCAGCCGTGGACCGCTCGGTGTCGGCCTCGCTGAGCGACGCGCGGGACGCCCTGGTCAACGCCGTCATCGACTCCCTGGCTGCCTACCGCAGCTCGGTGCTCAGCATCCAGCAGCCTGGCCTCATGGCCCCCCACGCCCTGCGCCTCTTCCCCCTCTACGTCCTGGCGCTCTTGAAGCAGGTGAGAGTGTGGAGGAGGCCGTGCGGGAGGATGCCTGTGGGCTCCTGATGGGCAGCAGCCTCGCTCTGACCCACGCGGCAGCCTCTGGCTTCTTTCTTGGCTTCCCTGGGGCTCCTGGTTATAGAATCATAGAATGGGTTAGGTTGGGAGAGACCTCACGGCAGCCTCTGGCTTCTTTCTTGGCTTCCCTGGGGCTCCTGGTTATAGAATCATAGAATGGGTTAGGTTGGGAGAGACCTCACGGCAGCCTCTGGCTTCTTTCTTGGCTTCCCTGGGGCTCCTGGTTATAGAATCATAGAATGGGTTAGGTTGGGAGAGACCTCACGGCAGCCTCTGGCTTCTTTCTTGGCTTCCCTGGGGCTCCTGGTTATAGAATCATAGAATGGGTTAGGTTGGGAGAGACCTCACGGCAGCCTCTGGCTTCTTTCTTGGCTTCCCTGGGGCTCCTGGTTATAGAATCATAGAATGGGTTAGGTTGGGAGAGACCTCACGGCAGCCTCTGGCTTCTTTCTTGGCTTCCCTGGGGCTCCTGGTTATAGAATCATAGAATGGGTTAGGTTGGGAGAGACCTCACGGCAGCCTCTGGCTTCTTTCTTGGCTNTCTCACCACCCTCACTGTGAAGAACTTCCTCCTAACATCCTGTTTCAATCTCCCCTCTGCCAGTTTGAACCCATTCCCCCTCGTCCTGTCATTACAAGACCTTGTGAACAGTCCCTCCCCAGCCTTCCTGTAGCCTCCTTCAGATACTGGAAGGTTGCTACAAGGTCTCCTCAAAGCCTTCTCTTCTCCAGGCTGAAAAGCCCCAACTCTCTCAGCCTGTCCTCATAGCAGAGGAGACCATGCAAGAGAAGCAGCCGCAGCCAGAACGGTCAGAAGCTGTCTGCTATCTGTTGTTTTCAGAACAGTTCTTAAAAACTACTTTTTTTTTTCCTTTCTCAGTAAAACTCAGTGAAGTGCCACACTGTGTTTACCTCTCTCAGCCAATAGTCCAATTTCTCACTCAAATTCTCCAATTAGCTCAAACCACCACAATGGTGCAAGGCCACGCTTAAGCCTAGAACCCAGAGATGGGAATAAGGAGGCTGCTGTGATTGGTATGTGGAAAACTGAGGAGAGCTGTGGAGAAGCAATGTCAGGAGAACGTGCTGAGGACCTAAGTAAGCTGAACTCAGCCCTCTCTGTGCCTTACCTCACTGCCTGCTTGCCTGCAGAAAGCCTTTCAGACCGGGAGCAGCGCGCGGCTGGACGAGCGCATCTTCACCATGTGCCAAGTGAAGAACCAGCCCCTGGTGTACCTCATGCTGATGACACATCCCAGCCTCTACAGGGTCGACACCCTCACAGATGAGGTGGGTGTTTGCCTTGCTCCACTGCCGTCTGCAGGATGTGGAAAGAAACTCCTGTTCAGGCTTCCCACCTCGAAGCTGCCCAGCTGAAATTGGCAAAGCCCTTGGAGATCCTCCAGTCCAACCATTTCCTAACTGTGCCAAGGCTGGGGCTGAGCCATGTCCCTCAGCATCACATCTCTGCCTCTCTGGAACACCTCCAGGGGTGGGGATTCAACCACCTCACTGGGGACCCTGTTCCAGTCTTTGAGAACTCCTTCGGTGGAGAAGTTTCTTCTCTAATATTCAACCTAAACCTTCCCTGGGGCAGCTCAAGGCTATTTCCTTGTCTTGCTGCTTGCTACTAGGGAGAAGAGACCAAGCCCCACATGGCTCCAGCCTCCCTCCAGGGAGCTGCAGAGCACCAGAAGTTCTCCCCTCAGCAACTCAAGGCCATTTCCTTGTCTTGTTGCTTGCTACTAGGGGGAAGAGACCAACGCCCACCTGGCTCCAGCCTCCCTCCAGGGAGTTGCAGAGAGTCAGAAGTTCTCCCCTCAGCCTCCTTTTCTCCAGGCTGAACAACTCCAGGTCCTTCAGCTGCTCCTCTCTGCTTCCCCAACTTCACTGCCCTTCTCTGGACCTGCTCCAGCCCCTCAATATCCTTGTAATGAGGCCCCCAAAATTTAAAGCCAGTACTCAAATCTGATGTTCCAGTTGAGAAGTAATTAAGGCTAAGCTGAAGTGTGCACTCTCTCTGCACAAAACATGGAAGTATTTACTGCTAAATTACAAAGTGTGCCCTTAAATGGAGGGAAAAGGCTCCAGCACTGTGTGACACCTCCTGTTCTTGTTTACCCTCCTGCTCCTGGGCTTGTTTCAGGGCATGGAGCTGTCAGCCACTCTTTTTCTTTTGTCCTTTCAGGGGGCTCTTAATGTAAATGACAGAACCATACCTCAGCCACCCCTTCTGCAGCTGTCAGTGGAGAAGCTGAGCAGGGATGGTGCTTACCTGATGGATGCAGGCTCTGTAAGTTGCCAGGGGGTGGTGGCACACTTTGAGAACTCAAAATGTGTAGAGGCTGCTGGGGTGTGGGGTTTTGTTGGGTTGATGGTGCTGTCATTGGGTGTCTTTCAGGTCATGTTTCTGTGGATTGGGAATAACTGTGGGCAGAGCTTTATCAGCCAAGTCCTCGGAGTCCCAAATTATGGCTCAATCCCACAGAACATGGTAAGTGTTTGCTTTGTACCCAAGTTGTAGAGTGCCACCAGAGTATCATGAGAAGTCAGAAGCCACTACTGAAATGTTAGTCCTGCAGTTGTGACTCGCTAGAAACCTAGACCTGGGGAAAGAATTGTTTCTGCTGCCCACCTGGGAATTTTTTCCCGGCTAATATCCTATTGATCTTCCCATGAAAAGCAAAGTACAGACACTGGGGCTGGTGCAGTGTCTCAGGGCAGTGGGAGCAGACTGAACACTTGTGCAGAGTAAGCAGAAAGGGCTGAGGGATGGCCTTTGGCTCCTGCAGCAAGCCAGGCACCCTTCACAGCTCCAGTATGGCTGTTCTGACAGCACCTCAGGGCTCTGGGCTCTTTGAAACCCTCTCAAAGGAAACTAGACTTGAGTACAGACTACTTCTTTGTACCTGCTGAGGACAGCATTGGGCTGTGTGCAGCGTGCCTGTGCTTTTAATGATCATGCATGTGCTAGTGACAGCCTTTCCTTTGCAGACACAGCTCCCAGAACTTGAAACTGCAGAGTCCCTCAGAACAACAGCCTTTATTGCCTGGCTGAGAGAACAGAGACCTTTCTTCCCTATACTCTATGTAATAAAGTAAGTGCCTTTGTGCTTTGTTAGAGACCTCTCCACGTGTGTTTGGGTATCACATCCTGACCCTCCTGAATGGCAACTTTACCATTGGTGCCTGCTGTGCCAGACAGATTTGACAGCAGGGATGACTTGTGAGAAGCAGTCTGCAGTGAGAACTTCCACAGCCTAGCAGAGACTAAATGTCACAGATCAGTCTTTGGTTAGTGTCAGAGAAGTGAAGTAAATGCTGATCACTTGTTAGGATTAACCTAACAACTTGCACTTGTTAGGATTAACCACCCCTAGTGACTGAGATCCACTTCTGATGTCCTTTAACAGAGACTGAATGTCACAGAACAGTCTTTGGTTAGTGTCAGAGAAGTGAAGTAAATGCTGATCACTGCACTTGTTAGGGTTAACCACCCCTAGTGACTGAGATCCTCTTCTGATGTCCTTATTAGAATCAGTCAGGGTTGGAAGGGACCACAAGGATCAGCCAGTTCCAACCCCCCTGCCATGCCCAGGGACACCCTACCCTAGAGCAGGATGTCCACAGCCTCTGCCAGCCTGGCTGCAAACATCTCCAGGGATCTGGCCCCAAACACCTCCCTGCAGGGGCAACCCATTCCAGCCTCTCACCACTCTCATGCTCAACACCTTCCTCCTCAGCTCCAGTCTCAATCTCTCCACCTCCAGCTTTGCTCCATTCCCCCTAGTCCTGTCACTACCTGATAGCCTCAAAAGTCCCTCCCCAGCGTTTTTGTAGCGCCCTTCAGATCCTGGAAGTCCACAAGAAGGTCAAAGATCTTGCAGTATCTTCCCACTTACCTGTAGCTGTGTGAATGCCTTGACTGTGGGTCTTGGCGAGTGCTGCTTCCACTCACATCCTTATCTTTCCATTTTTAAGGGATGAGAGTCCATTGAAATCAAGTTTCCTGCAAAACATGATTGAAGACAGAACAGAATCAGCCTTATCATACTACGAATTCCTCCTCCATATACAGCAGCAAGTGAACAAATGATGCCCTGGCCTTTGGCTCACTTGTGGAAGGAAAAGTCTGCAGCAAAAGACCGCTTGTGCTTGTAATACCTTCGTTAGAGCTGTGGCCTGAGGCAGGGGATGAGAAGTTCTCACTGTGATTTCAACCAACTAAAGCAAATAAAGGACCACAACACCCGAGAATCAAAACCTGCAACTACATAATAGTGTACCTTAAGCAAGAAATCAAACTGTCAGGACTGGTTGAGCACCTTTTAATTTGCTGCAAATCATGTTTTTACTCTTAAGTCAGTTGCAGCATGAAGTCCATTTCCAAAGGCAATACTGAAAAAGGTGAAAATACATTTTTTTTGTAAAATAAAGAGTTCTCTGTTGTTCAAAAATGTAGAGTTCTGGAACTCTTGGCATTTATTTGTAATTTTTTTTCCTTTTTTTTTTTTTTTTTTTTTTTTT
>VWZI01009948.1:32646-57690 GCA_013396835.1 Psilopogon haemacephalus
TTTTTTTTTTTTTTTTTTTTGCTGCTAGATATAGAAACCTCACAGTGCTGATCATGGTTTGCAGGGCAACTTTCTAAGTGCATCCTGTGATTGCAGAGAGAGCATCTCAGTGTTGAGCTGCAGGCTGCAGTGAAACAGCTGCTGGTGGTGAAAGGAACAAGCCCTTGAGGCCTTGAACCCACTGCCTGGGCTGGGGTTATGGCTGAGAGGACTAAAGGTGAGCTCGACCCAGGCAGGCTGGCTGAGTTTGTTAAAGCTTTGACTAAGTGTTCTGATGAAAACACAGAGGGAGGAGATGGCCCTGTGAGAGGCTGCTGGGTGAGTGACAAGCTTTGTTGTTCTCAATAAAAGGAACAATTTCCATGTCGTTGGAGTGGTGTGGGAGGGAAAGGCCAGGGCAGGTTACTCTCAGATGTTTGGGGTTGTGTCTAGCAGGCTTTTGACTCTTGAGGTTAGGGGCCTGACATCCAGGTGATGTAAAGGAGTGTGAAGTGAGACAGCACTTCAGACCCAGTGTCTGACTGCTGCAGTTAAAAGTGGAAAAGAAATCATTGTTTCCAAAGAGAAAACTGTTCCTTGTGTGTTTGAGGACTGGGTCATGGCTTGAAGCTTTTGGAATCGTTTTACTGCAGCTGCGTAATGAGCCTTAGGTCCAAAGCCAACGTTTGGGGTTGTGTCTAGCAGGCTTTTGACTCTTGAGGTTAGGGGCCTGACATCCAGGTGATGTAAAGGAGTGTGTTTCTGGAGTAAAACAGCACTTCAGACCCAATGTCTGACTGCTGCCGTTAAAATTGGAAAAGAAATCCTTGTTTCCAAATAGAAAACTGTTCCTTGTGTGTTTGAGGACTGGGTCATGGCTTGAAGCTTTGGGAATCGTTTTACTGCAGCTGTGTAATGAGCCTTAGGTCCAAAGCCAAGGTGCACCCAAGACAAGCTTTAAATATCCTCTCAGATCTCTGCCAGGGATGTGCCAGGCGGAAGATGAAGTGAAAATTCAGAGACATGTTTATGCTTCCCATCCCTGGCACCACTGCAGGTCAGGCTGTTTGGGGCTCTGAGCAACCTGCTCTAGCTGCAGCTGTCCCTGCTTGACCGCAGGAGGGTTGGACTGGATGAGTTGCAAAGGTCCTTTCAACCCAACCCATTCTGTGACAAGTATTTAAATCATTTTATGCAAGTGTTTTGGTCATGGTTCTGCTTTGGAGATTAAGCTGTCAATGTCAAGAGTATTTAAATTGCTGCAGCCCTGGGTCCATGGGAAGTGCTTCGGGTGGAAAAATGTTGCTCTTGTGGAGCCTGCTTCCCAGGGCAGGCATTTTGAGCATTTAGAAGAGTGGTGTCAGACATCCTGTGACTGGGGTAGTTGGAGGGCATCTTGGGGTCAGCATCTGCTGCCCTGGCAGACTGCAGCTGCACATGCTTGCCAGGAGCTGCCTTGCTCCAGAGAGTTGTTCCTTTGAGGAAGTTACTCAGGCTGCTTCAGCACAAGAAGCTGAAGCTCAGAACAATGTCTGAAAGAGCATGAGAAGGCTGTTGCAGAAGCAGCTTCAGCTTCCCTGTCTGCTGTGTCCTGGGCAGACAGGAGTGTAGCTCCTGGAACAGCTTTGCAGAGAATTGCACTTTCTGCTCGGAGTGGAGAGAGGCTTGAAGCTTTCTTCCAGGGCAAAGGGGTCTCTTGAATCATAAATGGGAGCTGTGCACATGCTCAGATGATGACTTCAAACTTGTGCTTGGGGTCTGTCGTCCCTCAGATGCTGAAAATCATCCTCGTACCTACCAGGCCACCCACCCAAAGCCTGTTTCTTGCTCTGGCTGTATTTTGCTGCTCTATCTCTTAGCGTTCTTGAAAAACAGAGACGTGGGAGGTGGCTTCACTGCTCTGTGTGCACCCAGGACAGTGCCTGAAGGCTCTGTGGGCAAGTCCCCAAGGCTTACAGAGCAAACAATGAACCCTTTGGAGTATTTTGCTGAATGTTGGGGGTTTGTTCCCTCTCGAAGGGGAAGTACCTGCTGGTGCCCACTGTGGCACTGCTGGGAGGGCAGTACCAGAGAGCTCAGCACAGAAGCTACCTACACTTGTGTCACTTTGAGCTGCACTGGAGGAAGGTAAACTGCAAAACCAGACAGGAATGGCTCTGATACTTAGGTCTCTGCCACAGCAACGATCTCTATTTTTCTAGTTCAAGACTTCTTTTGTTTTGAAGCCGTTTCTGTAGTGGGCAGGTTAGTGGTTGGCCAACGTTGTTACCATCTGGTTTACTTTTGCTTTCTTTCTGGTTTTGAGCTGGCTATGTTGGAGGCCAAGCCCACACAGCCTGTTGGCAGCAGCTGGAAGGCTTTCTCTTCCCTTCAGAATTAACTTCCTAACAGAACTTAATCGGAGAGCAGAGTGGCTGTCAAGTAAGGGACCACAAAACACGATCTTTAAGGCCCTCTTTACTATTCTGGATGTGATCCTGACAGTAAATATGATTTTTGTAAAGTAGTGTATGATATTGTAATATGAAACCTTTGGGGTTTTCTGAACTCAGACCACTTGATCTTCAGGATGAAGCTGCAACAACTCTTGCCCCTTCTGAGCCCCAAGACAGGATTTACTTGTCGTCCTTTTTACAGTTTGTAATTCTCGCCGTTTTATTCCTGTAAAGAGTCATTTGTACCACATGCAAAGGCTTATTTTATCTGTGCTAATTTATCAGATTTGGCTACTCAATAAAATTAATTGAAAGAACTCCAGCAAGTCCCTCAGTCCTTCCTTACAAAACCAGAACCAAGCCTGGGATTCGTCGAGGGGAGCATCGTGTGCCAGCGAGTGAAATTCTCCTTTTTAGCCAGAACACTTCCTGGCAGATACAACCTCAGAGAATTTGAGATAAGCAGCTGCAGTGACTCAGGCTTCTGTCACTGGCATGTTCTGTTCCTCCAGAGCACCTATGGCAGTCAGCATTGTTACTCCTGCCCTGGAGTCCGTTCTAATGAGCTGCAGCAATGCTGCACCCACCGTGTGGTACCCAGCCAGCTGCCACTGGCAGGAATTCAGCCTTCAGCAGTGTTCCTACCATGGTGATCAGGTTTATTGTAGCTAATCCTGCCTGTTCCTCAGATGCCTTTTTGCAAGTCATTCCACCCTAGGCCTGGCAGGTTTCTTAGGAGCTGCCATCACTGCTGCTTCTGGTTCATCATACCCAAGTTAATCTCATCACTTGACCTCTGGATTTAGGGTTTTTAATAGAGAATGTAGAATCATAGAATCAGTCAGGGTTGGAAGGGACCACAAGGATCAGCCAGTTCCAACCCTCCTGCCATGCCCAGGGGGGCCCTACCCTAGAGCAGGCTGCCCACAGCCTCTGCCAGCCTGGCCAAAAACACCTCCAGGGATCTGGCCCCAAACACCTCCCTGCAGGGGCAACCCATTCCAGCCTCTCACCACTCTCATGCTCAACAACTTCCTCCTCACCTCCAGCCTCAATCTCCCCACCTCCAGCTTTGCCCCATTCCCCCTACTCCTCTCACTCCCTCTCAGCCTCAAAAGTCCCTCCTTCAGATCCTGGAAGGTCACAAGAAGGTCCCCTGGGAGCCTCCTCTTCTGCAGCCTGCACAGCCCCAACTCTTTCAGGCTGTGCTCACAGCAGAGCTGCTGCAGCCCTCTCAGCATCCTCGGGGCTCTTCTCTGCACACCTCCAGCATCTCCACATCCCTCTTGTCCCAGGGGCTCCAGCACTGGATGCACTACTCCAGGTGGGCTCTCAGCAGAGCACAGCAGAGGGGCAGAATCACCTCCCTGGCCCTGCTGCCCACACTGCTCCTGCTGCAGTCCAGCCTCTGCTTGCCTTTCTGCCCTGCAAGTGCACACTGCTGCCTCATCTTCAGCTTCTCCTCCTCCAGCACCCCCAAGTCCCTCTCCTCAGGGCTGCTCTCCAGCCAGCCCCTGCCCAGCCTGGATTGGGGCTTGGCATTGCCTCGACTCCGAATACCATTTGGGAAGCTGACCTGAACTGAAATCTTTGATTCTTTCTGAACTAGAAAGAACCAAAGATGCTCCCTATTTTCTAGTGTTACAGGAATTCTGGAATCCTTTAGGGCACCTTCATCCCCTGGGCTTTGTCCTTGGTACACAGTGGATCCTGGCAGCTCTTTACTATATGAACAGCCGTGCCAGGAGACCATGCAAGAGGAGCAGCCCCAGCCCCAGAGTGCACAGAAGCCCTCTGCTATCTGCTCGTTTTCAGAACAGTTCTTAAAAACAACTTTTTTTTTTTTTTTCTTTCTTTCTCGGTAAAACTCTGGCGAAGTGACACCCTGTGTTTACCTCTCTCAGCCAATAGGCTTAATTTCTCACTCAAATCCTCCCAATTAGCTCAAAACGACACAACTGGGTTATGTCCAAAGTGGGGGGAACCTCCCAAAGTAGCACCCTGCGATACCCCTGCCCCTTACTGCGAATGTGTCTGCTCCTGTCGCGTAGAACTGTGGCTTGTGCCAGCGCGGGGTGCGCAGGAGCCATCCCGCCTGCACCCAGCGCTGCCATCAAATGCACCTACTGCCGAACTCCGCGTGAGTTTTGGGGTTCGTTTCGCAGCTCACCGCCCTCCTGGGCAAGGATTTCTTTGTAGCACTGTCGCTAATACCGGCCCGAAGGCCTTTCCGTGCTGCCCTGTTGAGCAGGCTTCCCTCACCCAGCGCAGGGCGGATTTGCCAGGTTGACCGAAACCGGAGTTGTAAGCAAACTAAAGCGGGGGCTTGGCCGCGGGCGGAGCGCACGGTCAGGTCGCTGCTCGTTTGCTTCCCCCGCGGCTATGCCGAGCCCTTTGCCCTGACGCTGTGGGGGAGGTTCCCGCACCGCCGCCTCGGCCCCTGCGGGCAGCCCTGACCGCGGCCATCAGCCCCTTTCCCTTCCCGTCCCTCCGTCCTGATGTCACTTCCGATGCCCGAGCGGCCACCTTTAGTGAGGGCGTCGCGCCCACAGGGAGCGCAGTGCTCGCCGCGTTGCCCCCGTGGATCTTTGTCCGTCTGCCCTTACTCACAATGGCGGCGCTGGCTTCGGCGGGGGGGGGGGGGGGGGGGGTGGGCCGGCGCNGAGGGCTCCTCGGTGCTGCAGCGGCGGTGCGAGGGCTCCTCGGTGCTGCAGCGGCGGTGCGAGGGCTCCTCGGTGCTGCAGCGGCGGTGCGAGGGCTCCTCGCTGCAGCGGTGCGAGGGCTCCTCGGTGCTGCAGCGGCGCGAGGGCTCCTCGGTGCCGCGGCGGTGCGAGGGCTCCTCGGTGCTGCAGCGGCGGTGCGAGGGCTCCTCGNTTGCCCTGACGCTGTGGGGGAGGTTCCCGCACCGCCGCCTCGGCCCCTCCGGGCAGCCCTGACCGCGGCCATCAGCCCCTTTCCCTTCCCGTCCCTCCGTCCTGATGTCACTTCCGATGCCCGAGCGGCCACCTTTAGTGAGGGCGTCGCGCCCACAGGGAGCGCAGTGCTCGCCGCGTTGCCCCCGTGGATCTTTGTCCGTCTGCCCTTACTCACAATGGCGGCGCTGGCTTCGGCGGGCGGAGGCAGGCGGCGCTGGCGCCTGCGCGCTGAGGCGGGGCGGCCCCATTGTGCGGCGCTGAGGTAACGCCGCGGCCATGGAGGACGGCGGCGGTGCCGGACCGACTTCTGCGCCCTCGGGGCTCCCCGCCGGCCTCTCGGCCTCCCAGCGCCGAGCCGAGCTGCGGCGGAGGAAGCTGCTGATGAACTCGGAGGAGCGAATCAACCGCATCATGGGCTTCCACCGACCCGCGGCGGGCAAGGGTGAGCCCTGCGCTGGGTGGCGGCGGTGGCGGAGCTGCTGCAACGGTGCGAGGGCTCCTCGGTGCTGCAGCGGCGGTGCGAGGGCTCCTCGCTGTCGCCTCCTCCTGCCGTAACCGCTTCCTCTACTCTCCTGATGGTCCAGGGCTGGCCGTGGGTCGGCCCCTCAGCGCGGGCTGTCGCTTCAGTGATGCTCTAAGCGAAGCGCGACCTTCCGTGGGCCTCGGGAGAGCTGCGGGTGAAGTCCTTGTGTCATCAGAGCCGTGCCGAGGTGGGGTGCTGGGCCTGTCCCTGTCCTCACCGCCAGCAGGCAGGCTCTCGGCTCGCTTCCCTGGGTCCCCGTGGCCAAGCGGTGAGCCTCCCCCACCGCTTCATTCAGCGGCTGCTTGCTCCCAGAGCCGCGCCTTGGTGTCAGCCTTAGCCCTGCGCTGTATGGGGCTGGTTGGCACGCAGAGGGTTCCCGCAGGCTCGTAGGAAGGGCGTTGGTGTTGCTGTGTGCACTGTGAGGAGCCTGGCTGTCGTAGAAAACAGCCCTCCGAAGCTGGGAATCGCTCTGCATTAACGCTGGAATGTGCTCTGTAAGCTTTGGGTCTCCTTCTCTGGGTAGGACCACACCTGTGCTATTGGCTTCTTGGTTTGGTTTGTGTTCCTGGCCTTACCTGTTGCTGTAAGATGAGGTCTTCAGCTTCAGCACAGAGCAGGTTAACACTGCTTTGTGTCTGACAGGAGAGAGCACTGAAATGTGCTCTGTAAGCGTTGGGTCTCCCTCTCTGGGTAGGACCAGACCTGCCCTGCCTGCATCTTGGTTTGGTTTGTGTTCCTGGCCTTACCTGTTGCTGTAAGATGAGGTCTTCAGCTTCAACACAGAGCAGGTTAACATTGCTTTGCCTCTGACAGGACAGAACAGGACAGAACACTTCTGTTGCCAGCTCACTTGTCAGTCTTTGATGCTTCTCTGTGGCTCGCTTGCTGTAAGTCTTTGTCTATTGATGCTGCTCTGTGTGTTTTGAGCAGCATCTTCCCTCCTGTACATGCAGTGGAGCTGCTTAAGGAAACTCAATGTTTTCATCTTTGCTGCTGCCTGTCAGCTTCACTTGCCCCACGCTGCACAACTTGCTGCCCTGTGCCTATGCCCTGCAGTGCCAAGGATATGGTTCATGTAGGGTTCTTTGTACGCTGGTGGTAGGGAGCCAGGAGTGTGCTGAGTCCAGCATCATTGTGGTGAAGCTGATTAGTGTTTTAGTCTGGCCCATGCTGTGCCTTTTCCTTTTCTGTTACCATCATCTGTGGTGTAACCTCAGTCTGGGTGCAGACCTTTCCTCTGACACAGGGGCAGGTTGTGTGCAGCTGAGCCCCTTGCTTTTCCAAAAGGATGGCCTGCATCCAGGGATGTCAGGTGAGAACCCTTTCAGGGAAGAAGTTTCCTCTAATGTTCAACCTCAACTTCCCCATGTGCAACTTGAGGCCACTTCTTCTTGTCCTATCACTTGTTACTAGCGAGAAGAGACCAAAGCCCATCTGACTCCAACCTCTTTTCAGGGAGCTGCAGAGAGCAGTAAGGTCTCCCCTCAACCTTCTTATAGCAACCTTCCAGTATCTGAAGGGGCCTACAGGAAGGCTGGGGAGGGACTGTTCACAAGGTCTTGTAATGACAGGACGAGGGGGAATGGGTTCAAACTGGCAGAGAGGAGATTTAAACAGGATGTTAGGAGGAAGTTCTTCACAGTGAGGGTGATGAGACACTGGAACAGGTTGCCCAGGGAGGTTGTGGCTGCTCCCTCCCTGGATGTGTTCAAGGCCAGGCTGGCTGAGGTCTTGAGCGACCTGTTCTAGTGGGAGGTGTCCCTGCCTATGGCACAGGGGGGTTGGAACAGGATGATCTTTGAGGTCTCTTCCAACCTAAACCATTCTATGGTTCTTTTCTCCAGACTAAACACCCTCAGCTGCCCCTCACCAGCCCTGTTCTCCAGACCCTTCCTCAGTTTTCCTTGTCCCTTTCTGTATCCCTCTGGCTTGTCAATGTCTTTCTTGTAGCGAGGGTCCCAAAACTGAACCCAGTACCAAGCTGTGGCCTCACCAGCACTGGGTACAGGGGACAGAAGTCAGCCCAGGACTCCAGTCCAGCATGGCTGAAGTGGTGTTCCACATCCCAGGTGTGCCTAACTCTGGATTTTCCTCTCCTCTTTAGGTGATGAAAGCCATGCGGAATCCAAGCTGCAGCTGGAACAGGAGAAATCAAACTCCCTTCCCATCCCTTCCGTTTCCAAGCGAATCGTGCTCGGGGATTCTGTCTGCCCCGGGGCGGGCCCCGCTGAGCATGCAGGCAGCATGCTGGACCTCCGAGGGGAGAAGGACTTGTTCAGCAAAGCTCCGGAGCTGGGCGGCGAGGGCACCGGCGAGCTCCGGCACCGCAGCAGGGGGGAGCTGCCGCCCGACGCTGCGCCGCGGCCTCCTCGGCACGGCTTGGAGCAGTACTTGTCCAGGTTCGACGAAGCCCTGAAGCTGAGGAACCAGCTGATGCACGAGAAGCCGAGCCAGGAGAACGGCAACACCCCCGAGGAGTTCGACTCGTTCCGCGTTTTCCGGCTGGTGGGATGTGCTCTGCTCGCCGTGGCCGTCAGGGCTTTCGTCTGCAAGTACCTGGTGAGCTCAGGGAAGCACACAGGCCTGTGTTCTAACGGGGAAAAACCCTGGCCAGGGGTTTCAGTCTGCCTGGAGTGGCTGAGCTGGGGGCTTCAGGCACTCCTGCCATTTCCAGCGGCTATAAAAAACCTGGGAAAGATCTCTGTAAGCTCCCGGAGGTGGCTCTGTGCTGTTGAGCACAGCTGAGAGCAGCAGCTTTGCTCTGCAGTGTCTGAGGGGCAGGAGCACCTGGCAAGTGTACTCCCATCTCTGTGAGCTGGGTTCAGACACTCCTGGAGTCTGCAGCAGAATGTTACGGTCAAAAGCACAGCAGCTGGGCCAAGAGAAGCAGATCCCGCTCATAGAATCATAGAATGGTTTAGGTTGGAAGTGACCTCAAAGATCAGCCAGTTCCAACCCCTCTGTGCCATAGGCAGGGACACCTCCCACTAGATCAGGTCGCTCAAGGTCTCATCCACCCTGGCCTTGAACACCTCCAGGGAAGGAGCAGCCACAACCTCCCTGGGCAACCTGTTCCAGGTTCTCACCACCCTCACTGTAAAGAACTTCCTCCTAACATAGAATCACAGAATGGTTTAGGTTGGAAGAGACCTTAAAGATCATCCAGTTCCAACCCCTGTGCCATAGGCAGGGACACCTCCCACTAGATCAGGTTACTCAAGACCTCATCCAGCCTGGCCTTGAACACATCCAAGGAGAAAGCAGCCACAACCTCCCTGGGCAAGCTGTTCCAGTGCCTAACATCCAGTTTGAATCTCCCGTTTGCCAATTTAAACCCATTCCCCCTCGTCCTGTCATTACAAGACCTTGTCAGTAGTCCCTCCTCAGCCCTCCTGTAGCCTCCTTCAGATACTGGAAGACTACTCTAAGGGCTCCTCGAAGCCTCCTCCAGGCTGCACAGCCCCAACTCTCTCAGCCTGTCCTCAGAGCAGAGCTGCTGCAGCCCTCTGATCATCTTTGTGGCCCTCCTCTGGACTCGCTCCAACAGTTCCATGTCCTTTTTGTGGTTCCTCAGTCTTCTGAGCCAAGTCGTTCCTCAAGAGGTGTCTGCCAGCTGGTGGCACTGAGGTGTGTGGTGGGTACAGGCTGCCACCTCCTGGGCCACTGCCTCCTTTGTGCACTCTGCTGGGCGCTGCTCTCACTGCAGCAGCTTAGGCTCAAAGGAAACGAGGCACAGAAGCTTATTTTTTCTCACGTGTAACTTGTCTGCTGGGGCTTGTACTGTTCAAGAGTATTGCTGCTGTTGTCCATAAATTTTTTTTTGTCTGCCTAGTTCTCTCTTGCAACTGGGAAAGCATTAAATTTGTTTTGTGAGCTGCTCCTTTAACCAAGCTAACTGTTCATATCCTTTTCTGTTCCCTCAGTCAATATTTGCACCGTTTCTTACTCTCCAGCTTGCCTACATGGGGCTCTCCAAGTACTTTCCAAAGGTAAATGTTGATTTTATTTTTTTTTTTCCCCCCAAACCAGGTTAATTTGAAATGTTCTGGCTTTAAAATTGTGCTTAGTCTGTGTTGGCTTAGCAGCAATGCACGTGGAGTGGCCATCCCTTGGCTTAAGATGTAGAGCTGAGAGGTGCCAAGTGCTGATGGTTTATACTAACTTTTAATCTGCCCAGATTTAGTCCCAAGTTGAAGTTGCTGTGAAACTCTGAACCAGCAGCTTGCTTAGCTGTAGCCTGCACAGCCTGGGAAAGCTAGGTAATTTCTTCATGGCATTGGGAACTTTTGCCTTTCTCCTAAATCTTGCCCCTCTGTGGTTGCTGTTTGTTCTGTCAGCTGCTGCTTTGTTGAGACACCTGGATGGGATCTAGGAGAGTGTTTAAACAAGGAATCATAGAATGGTTTAGGTTGGAAGGGACCTCCAAGATCATCCAGTTCCAACCCCCCTGTGCCATAGGCAGGGACACTTTCCACTAGAACAGGTCACTCAAGGCCTCATCCAGCCTGGCTTTGAACACCTCCAGGGAGGTTGTGGAGCACAGAAGCACCCAACGTGATCTTTGATCACATTATGTGCTCCACAACCTCCTTGGGCAACCTTTGCCAGTGTCTCACCACCCTCACTGCAAACAACTTCCACCTAACATCCACTTTCAGTCTCCCCTCTGACACTTCAAACCCATTCCTCCTCATCCTGTCATTACAAGACCTTATCAATAGTCCCTCCCCAGCCCTCCTTGAGCTCCCTTCAGATCCTGCAAGGCTACTTCAAGGTCTCCTGGCAGCCTTCTCTTCTCCAGGCTCCAGAGCCCCAACTCTCTCAGCCTGTCCTCACAGCAGAGCTGCTGCAGCCCTCTCAGCTGCATCTTGGTGGCTTCCTCTGGGCTGGCTCAAACACTTGCATGTGCTGCTTGTGCTGGGGGCTGCAGAGCTGCAGACAGTGCTGCAGGTGGGGTGTGAGGAGAGCAGAGCCAAGGGGCACAATCCCCTCCCTTGCCCTGCTGCCCACAGCTGCTCTTGCTGCAGCCCAGCACACAGATGATCTTCAAGTTTCAAGGACTCTGCATCTATCGCTGGTTGCAGTCTGAATGGCAGCTTGAAATGAGGCATTTATTTCTGTGGGAAACTTGCTGCTCCTTAGCCAGATTTGCCCTGTCACTTGCCGTGGAGCTTTACAGCCAGCTAATTGTGGTGAAGGCTTTGCTGGGCTGGGGATTTCATCAGTGCAAAGCAGGACTGAAGGACGCTTGGTTCACAGATGAAAGGGGAAATCTGCATTTTAAAAGGAATAACAGATCATAATAAAGCAGCAGCTGTTTTGTAGCTACCAACAAAGACAAAGCTTCGTGGTAGTCCTTTTAAACGGAGGTGCCACAGTGCAGAGCAGTAGAATTAGCCTTAGACTGGCATTAGATCTTCTTGATCTTGTCTCTGCTGCCTTTAAAACCAGCTCTCCAGTTCAGAAACCGGTTCTCCAGTTCAGAATTACACCCAGATGAGATCAATCACCTCACCAGCCTTCATTTATCTCTCATGAGATCTGGAAAGGTTCTTGACAGCTTAATTTAGGTTGGTTTTAACAAAGACATCTGGGAATTGCTGTCAAATCCCCAACATTTCCAGCCATTGTCACCTATCCCTGTGTACCAGACTTGAGATTCCTCATCTTAAGGACAGGAGAATGGCTTTGAAAAGGACTTTTGGGCACCTCCCAGTTGAGAGGATGAAACTGCCAGACGAAGTCCTAGTGAAAAGAGGAAGCAACAGTTTGTTTTCAATTCTTATTACTCTGCTCTCATCAGACCCCACCTGGAGTACTGTGCAGTTCTGAAGCCCCCAACAGAAGCAGGACATGGAAGTGTTAGAGCCAGCCCAGAGGAAGCCACCAAGATGCTGAGAGGGCTGCAGCAGCTCCGCTGTGAGGACAGGCTGAGAGAGTTGGGGCTGTGCAGCCTGGAGAAGAGAAGGCTGCCAGGAGACCTTATAGTAGCAGAGACCTTATAGTAGCATCTGAAGGGGGCTACAGGAGGGCTGGGGAGGGACTATTCACTGACAGTATGAGTAGGAATGGGTTTAAACTGTCAGAGGGGAGATTGAAACTGGATGTTAGGAGGAAATTCTTTACAATGAGAGTGGTGAGGCACTGGAATGGATTGCCCAGGGAGCTTGTGGCTGCTCCCTCCCTGGAGGTGTTCAAGACCAGGTTGCATGAGGCCTTGAGCGACCTGTTCTGGTGGGAGGTGTCCCTGCCTATGGCACAGGGGGGTTGGAACTGGCTGAGCTTTGAGGTCCCTTCCAACCTAAACCATTCTGTGATTCTGTGAAAACTGTTTTTTGGTAAGTGGTGTGATGAGGTGAACCTTGTGCCACCAGTGGACCTGCCTGGCTTGGCTTCTTAAACTCAGTCAGCCCCTGCCTGGGCCTTTTCTCACTCACACTGCACAGCTCCACTTCACAGCCTGCTTTCAGAGCCAGTGTGCAGTAGCCACAGTGTCTGTACTGGATTTGGTCTGCTGCTAACCAGCCTCTCACTCAGCTCCTCTGGATCTTTCACAGCTTCAGTCTGTAGCTGGGAGGAGTATTGTGAATCCTGGAGCATGGCTGGCATCAGTCTAAAGCTGCTCCTGCCGAGGGGTCAGGAGTGTGCCTGGCTGGCTGTGTGACACAGGCACCTCTGGCACCTGTAAAGCAGGGCTGGATTGTACCAAAGGATTCACCTAACGCTGCTGTCTGGGTTTTCTGTCCTTCAGTGTGAGAAGAAGGTGAAAACCACAGTGTTGACTGCTGCTCTGCTGCTGTCTGGAATCCCTGCAGAGGTGATCAGTCGCTCCATGGACACCTACAGCAAAATGGGAGATGTTTTCACAGACCTTTGTGTCTACTTCTTCACTTTTATCTTTTGCCATGAACTGGTTCTGGTTTTTGGTTCTGAAGCACCCTGATGGCTGTAGAATTCGACACAGTAGCTACACTAAAGCTTTCTGGACTATATTCCTTTAGTGTCTGGCTGTGCAGACAGGTTTAAACCTTCATCAAAATCCTTTGTCTGGTCGAATGCTTGAGAGGAGCCTTCAATCCAGGCATGCTGGGAAAGGGAGAGAAGGGTCCCAGGCTCAGTTGTGTTGGTTCTCTTTTATTTAAATGCTGTGTCTATCTATTGCAAATGTGAAGACTAAGATGTGTCAGTGGATGACTTGTTTGGTTTAGTTAGGTGATGCTGTCTCAGCCTCCTTCATAAACGTTCTCCAAGCTGCCTTTGTTCTCTTCAGTGAGAACAGAGAGAAGTCCTTTCAGCAGCACCTGTGTCTCTGGACAAGGCTCCAGTGTGACTGTAGCTAACAGCAACTGCTCATTCTGTGCCGTTCCCCTTTCTTGAGAAAGCTCTCAATAAAAGGAATCCCTTTACACTGTTGTCCAGATTGAGAATGTGGCACCGAGCTGCTGCTTCAGGAGAAGGTTTGGTGAAACATGCCACTTTGTTCTGCATTATTTGTTGTGCCTGTGATTGATTCCACTCCATGATTGTAGTCCGTATCAGCTAAGCAAAGCCCAGCAAGCAGGCCCTGTTGCTTATGAACGTCTTTGCTTGAGAAGCAGGGAGAAAGGGCATGGTTAATCTCACCTGCTGGTGAGTTTCCAGCAGCCTGAGCTCACAGGTGAGCTGCACACATCGACAATTCTGATGCCTTTGTTATTTAGCAGTTCATTCCACGAGGGGCAAGTTGTGTGTGGTGGCAGCCAGCCTGCAGAGTCAGACATTTCCTCCAACGTATGTAAAGCTTCAAGGGAGTGTTTCTAGCTCTGTGCAGGGCGGCAAAGCCAACTTCTGCTGTGGCAATAATGGCTGCAGTTGTCTCTTTATTGCCCGACATTTGCATGGAAACCAGATCTAACTGCAGAGGGAGGAGCTCTGCTCCTGCTGTGAAGTGCTCCAGCAGTCTCTGAGCAGAGCTGTTGGGAGCGTTGTGTGCTTCAGGGACTGCCCAGTGAAACCACAGCAGCCATTCCTGTTCACATGGCGTGCTACAAGTGACAGTGAAACAGAAAACAGTGGTTTGGATTTGACTGTTGCTTGAAAACACCCAGAGAGGTGGGAGATGTCCCATCCCTGCAACCATCCCAGGCCAGGCTGTTTGGGGCTCTGAGCAGCCTGCTCTAGTTGCAGCTGTCCCTGCTGGCTGCAGGGGGTTGGACTAGATGAGCTTTGAAGGTCCCTTCCAGCCCAACCCAGTGCATGATCTAGGTGCGGAGGGAGGAGGACATTTGGCAGTCTGTGGCTGCCAGACACGTAGGTCAGGTCAAGCACAGATGAATCCTGTTGCTGGACAGAGGAGCAAGCCTGTTATGCCCGAGGGAGGAAGGAATTGTCATTGCAAATAGCTGCAGTGCTCTTAGTCTGTGAAAATGGCCACCCAGATTACATTTGGTGACACCTTCCCCTTGCAGCTTTCTGTTTGGAACCTGGACCTTCAGGTAGCCTAGGTCAAAGCCTCCTTTTAGCACAGAGAAGCACTTCTCTTAGTGTTTGCCTGCAGATTCTTTTTGGAGGGTTAAGCAGAAGTGTTTGGCCATGCCTCTTTAAAGCAAAGAGCTGTGCCACATGCTGAATCTTTCTGGTAGAGCTTCCTGCTCTGCTTCCAGTGCTGCATTCCTGCCTCCCAAGCTGGGCAAATAATGTCTGTGGCATCAAAAGAAGGAGCTTGCATTTTTTTATTTGACAGGTTTTTGTGTTTGTGCTGATTGTTTTATCATGTCATTATAACATGAGTCATGTTAGAGGTGTCCAGGGCTGGGCTTGCAGAAGATTCTGACTTTGGTCTGTTAGCACTAATATTTATTCAGAAGCTCCAGAGCCACACCTCAAGCCAAAGCTTTCTGTTAAAGCTTTCTGCTCTGATTCCAGTGCTGCATTCCTGCTTCCCAAGCTGGGCAGATAATCTGGTCTGTGGCATCAAAAGAAGGAGCTTGCATTTTTTTATTTGACAGGTTTTTGTGTTTGTGCTGATTGTTTTATCATGTCATTATAACATGAGTCATGTTAGAGGTGTCCAGGGCTGGGCTTGCAGAAGATTCTGACTTTGGTCTGTTAGCACTGATATTTATTCAGAAGCTCCAGAGCCATACCTCAAGCTAAAGCTTTCTGGTAAAGCTTTCTGCTCTGATTCCAGTGCTGCATTTCTGCTGGGTTGGGTTGGAAGGGACCTTCAAAGCTCATCCAGTCCAACCCCCTGCAGCCAGCAGGGACAGCTGCAACTAGAGCAGGCTGCTCAGAGCCCCAAACAGCCTGGCCTGGGATGGTTGCAGGGATGGGACATCTCCTACCTCTCTGGGTGTCTTCAAGCAACAGTCAAGCTGGGCAGATAATCTTGTCTGTGGCATGAAAAGAAGGAGCTTGCATTTTTTTATTTGACAGGTTGTTGTGTTTGTGCTGATTGTTTTATCATGTCATTTTAATGTCTGTCATGTTAGAGGTGTCCAGGGCTGGGCTGCAGAAGATTCTGAGTTCAGTCTATTAGCACCAAGATTTATTCAGAAGCCCCAGAGCCATGCCTCATGCTGAATCTTTCTGTTAAAGCTTCCTGCTCTGCTTCCAGTGCTGCATTCCTGCCTCCCAAGCTGGGCAAATAATCTTGTCTGTGGCATCAAAAGGAGCTTGCATTTTTATTTGACAGGTTGTTGTGTTTGTGCTGATTGTTTTATCATGTCATTTTAACATCTGTCTTGTTAGAGGCATCCAGGGCTGAGCTTAGAAGATTCTGCCTTAGGTCTATTAGCACCAATATTTGTTCAGAAGCTCCGAGTGTGTTTCTCTTAGGCAGGAATTTCAGCAAAATGAACTGTCTGTGTTTTAAATTAAGGTTGAGTTATGTAAATAGGGAGTTTGCTGGAGAGCTACTCTTGTTCTGACTCTATTTATATCCCCAAATATCATACAAATAAATTACATAAATACTGTATGCTAACATCTGCAAAAAAATCAAATAATTTTTAATCCTCAGCATAAAAAATTTCATCTCCATCAGCTAACTAGGTAGGAAAAGAGCTGACCCAGCTCCTGTGCATCCATTCAGCCCCTTGCACCGTCCTGTTCAGGAAGGATGAAGGGGGTGGAAGAACTCCTGAGGCACTCATCCTGGAACTCTTCAGCATGGCTTTTGTCCGATGATCTCAGGCTGGACTGGAGGAACCCTCCCTGCCCCTGTGTGAGCAGACACACTGCCAGAAGAGGCTCAAGATAAAGGACTCTTCCCCACCTTCCCTGGAAAAACGAATCCCTTTTACTCCATTTTTAACTTCCCTCTGTTCATATGCAGAACTCTGTTGAGTGTTTATTGCCGGGTTGATTGTTTCCTATTAAAAGTCTGCTACCCCCTTCCTTGCCGTTTGGCCTGACTCCTGGAGGGGTGGGCAGCTGGCACCGCCTGGCCCGGGGCACTGGAAGAGGCCTGGGGCAGTTGCGAGGGGCGGGACGGAGGCACCTGCCCCTTTCGGGGGCCTCTGCGACCTCCGGCCGCTAGGAGGCGCCGTGACCTCCGGCCGCTAGGAGGCGCCGTGACCTCCGGCCGCTAAGACGCGCCGTGACCTCCGGCCGCTAGGAGGCGCCGTGACCTCCGGCCGCTAAGACGCGCCGTGACCTCCGGCCGCTAGGAGGCGCCGTAGGCACAAGGCGGGCCGGAAGCGGGGGGCGGCAGCTTCCCGCCGCGCAGCTGGTCCCGGGCGCTGGGGCGCGGAGTGGCTGCCGCCGTCTAGCGCAGGGAGCGCACCGCTGCCGCCGCCATGGGTCGGGAGTCCAGGTGAGGGCCGCGGGGAGACGCCGGGGCCAGCCTGGCCCGCAGCGGAGCTCGCAGCCGTTTCAGGCAGCGGTGCGAGTGGCTGCCTGGGGAGAACAAAGGGCAGCGGCGGCCGCCGCCGCAGGCCCTGGGCCCGGGCCTGGTCCCGGTGCGGAAGGAAGGAGCTGGCTTTGAGGGCAGGGGTGGGTGGCTCAGCTCCGGGCTTCAGGGCTGCGGCCAGCGGCGCGGCGAGGAGGGTCTGCGCTCCCCGGGAGCTGCCCGGCTCCCCTCTGCCGCTCCCGGGAGCCGCCGTGCGTGCGGGCCCAGAGGCGCCATCGGGCTGGGCGCGGGGTACGAGCGCTTGGCTGCGGTGTGCGGAGTGGGGCTGGAGAGCGCCGGGGCTAACGGATGCAAACCCCCAAGCCTCCCTGAGCCCAGCGGGGCTTTGCCGCCTAGTTTTGTAAGAATAGTAGTAGCTTCATATTTTCGTAGGTGTTTTTTGGTTGGTTGGTTGTTTTTTTAACCCGAATTAGAAATTTCTCTTTGTCCGTTTGACGTTTATGGAGGCTTATTACGCCTCTTGCCCTCTCGCAGCTGGTGGCGTTGCGGCCACCATCGGCAGCGATGTGGACGTGTCCTTTGTGTGCCTGGGGTCACGTCTGTGCTGGCAAACCGCTCACACCTCTTAGGCTTTGAACCAGCCCCACGATTTGCCCGTGCCGTCGTGGCATGCGTCTCCTGTTTCTGTCTTAGTTTAACCATCAGATTTTAACAGTAGAACAGCGAGACATGAGCCCCTCTTTGCAGTTGTCCCCACAGTGTGACAGCTCCCTTCAGCTGAGATTTATGCCGAGAGCCAGATGAGTTGGCGTTTTAGCGGCTGCCTTGGGTTCAAATCAGTGGTCTCATGAAGGGCTGTCTGCTGCCATAGATGCCCACATCAGTCTCAAACCAGCTGGGACAGCAGCCAGCAGGATCCTGTTAGAAGCTCAGGCTGCAAAATCTCCTAGGGACTGGCCACTAACTGCTGACTCTCAAGCTTAGCAGGACTCCCTTACATGTCACAGTGCAGCTTTCTTTCCTGTTTGGGGTAAAACTAATGCACAAAGTGGACCGAAATTTGTATTGATTTTCTATTTTAATAGCCACAAAAGGTTTAAAAGTGAAGAGGTGGTAAGAGGGTGGGAGAGTGGGGTGAGCTGCCGAGTCGTGGAGTTGGTGGGGGAGGCACAAGCAGGGCTTTTGGAACCTGCAGGCACACACTCAGCCTCGCTGCGTGCTGCAGAGGAAAGGTCAAACCAAATTCTTGCTTTTGTAAACCTGAAAGATTAGAAAGGGTACGGAGCAGATCCTGCACCATTTTGTGGCAGATGGGAAAGAAGTTGGAGATAGCCAGCGCCGGCAGGTGGTCCTTGCAGTCAGCTGTGCTGCTGTTGCCCTGATCCCAAAGGTGCCTGGCACTGAGATGCACCACATGCTGCCGGGTCTGTGCTGGGCNCGAGCCGGTGCTGGGCGCTGTGTGCCCTCTGCCGCAGCCCAGCTGTGCACCGAGCCGGTGCTGGGCGCTGTGTGCCCTCTGCCGCAGCCCAGCTGTGCACCGAGCCGGTGCTGGGCGCTGTGTGCCCTCTGCCGCAGCCCAGCTGTGCACCGAGCCGGTGCTGGGCGCTGTGTGCCCTCTGCCGCAGCCCAGCTGTGCACCGAGCCGGTGCTGGGCGCTGTGTGCCCTCTGCCGCAGCCCAGCTGTGCACCGAGCCGGTGCTGGGCGCTGTGTGCCCTCTGCCGCAGCCCAGCTGTGCACCGAGCCGGTGCTGGGCGCTGTGTGCCCTCTGCCGCAGCCCAGCTGTGCACCGAGCCGGTGCTGGGCGCTGTGTGCCCTCTGCCGCAGCCCAGCTGTGCACCGAGCCGGTGCTGGGCGCTGTGTGCCCTCTGCCGCAGCCCAGCTGTGCACCGAGCCGGTGCTGGGCTTTGTGTGCCCTCTGCCGCAGCCCAGCTGTGCACCGAGCCGGTGCTGGGCGCTGTGTGCCCTCTGCCGCAGCCCAGCTGTGCACCGAGCCGGTGCTGGGCGCTGTGTGCCCTCTGCCGCAGCCCAGCTGTGCCGGGTCGGTACTCAGCGCTGTGTTTCCCTGCTGCAGGCACTACCGTAAGCGCTCAGCCTCCCGCGGGCGCTCGGGCAGCCGCTCCCGCAGCCGTTCGCCGTCAGACAAGAGAGGGAAGCGTGAGGACAGACGGTCCAGGAGCCGGGAGCGCGACCGCCGGCGCGACAGGTCCCGCAGCAGGGACAAGAGGAGGTCTCGGTCCCGCGACAGGAAGCGCCAAAGGTAAGCCTGCGTTTGCCGGTAGGATGCCTGTCACCTGCGGCTGTTGTGCCGCTGCTCCTGGCAGCTGTCCCCGTGTTTGACTCTTCCGTTCCAGTGAGTGCTGCCTGCTGCACCTCGCGGGCTCCTGACAGCTTTCTTCCACAGGCGGTTCCTCAGTGAGAGGCTGCGTGGTGCTGTGCCCAGCTGCTAAACCTGCACCCTTCTGTTTGTGGCAGGCGTTCACGCAGCAGGGAGAGGGAGCGGAGCCGAGAGAGGAGAAGGTCCCGCAGCAGAGAGAGGAGGCGCTCCAGGAGCAGGAGCAGGGGCAGAAGGTCTCGATCCTCCAGTCCCAGCAAGAGCAGGAAAGCGGAGAACAGGTATCTGTGCTGTCTGACTGCAGTCCAGTGGTGAGGTGACAGCGTGCCACAGGCTTGGCTAAGAGGTGAAGCTTCAGCTCCAGAGATGTGTAGAAGCTTGCTGCAAACCTTGTTGTAAGTCTGTGTCACTGGAGCTTCCAGCTGCAGCCATGAGCAGCAGAGCATCGTGCTGTGCTGTAGGAGTGAGGAGTCTGGCAGCTGGGACTGCAAGCTGCACAGAGCACAGGCAGGGATGGGGCGAGCTGGAAACTGAGGAGCTGGAATCACAAAGCCTTTCAGGACTAAGCCTGTGGTTTGTGTTAGAACAGTGCAATGGAAGTGGTCTCAAGAGATTTGGTTGGCTGAATTTAGCATTCATTGTGGGGAGGGAGGGCATGTTTGGTTTGTCCCTTTTTAGAGGCAAGTAAAGGTAATGCAGTCTGTGAAAGGCTGCATGTTCCACTTGAGTTGCAGGAGCAGCTTTCCCTAGGGAGAGGTTCTTATGTCTTCCAGCCAATGCTGTAGGCCCAGAGGGAGGGTCAGACTTCCTTGGCAAGATGCTAGATCGCTTCACCTTTCTGTAGAAATCCAGCAAACAGGAGCTGTTTAGCATCTCTTCTGCCTGCTGTCTTTAAGGAGGTATAACATAAGCTGCAGAACCACTAAAGTGTCAGTTGTAAATGTTCTGAAAGGAAGTCTGCAACTTCCCCTGGAAAGAAATGAGAAGAACAGAGCCAAAGCTCGTGAGTCATTGGATTGCAGTAGAGTCCTTGTGTCTGGTAGTTAAAGAGAACATTTCCATGACATGGAAAGGTTCTCTGGGAGGCAGAGCACTTTGTAAAGTATTTTGGAAGCATAAACCTGTGCAGTGTTCATAGCTCTGTTTCTGTCCAGCACATCTGTGTCTTTCTCCCCTGAGAGGAGCTGACATGCTCTGAGAACTCTTTGATCTTGCCTTTCAGATCAAGGTCTAAAGAAAAAACAGAAGGAGCAGAAGTTTCCAAAGAAAAGAAAAAAGACAAAGATGACAAGGAAGAAGAGAAGGAGAAGGATGCTACCACAACTGCTGTGGCCACGGAGGTAGAGCTTTTCACACTTAGAGGTTGACTAGACAAGAATTTACACCAGGAATGAAGTATAGCCATAGGTTACTGCATTCCCAAGAGAAGTCCTGTTCTCAGAGCTGCAGGAGGGAGTGTTTTCTTCAGTACCACAGACTCCTCTCATGGGACACACTCCCACCTCTTGGCATGACAAATGTTCTCCTCAATTGCAGATTTCCAGCTGCTTAGACCAAACCACAGGTGAAGGGGAAGGGTTTTTCACGGGGTAGCTGTCAGCAGAGGAGCTGAAAATATTTGTGGCCTCTGAATCCAACTGTTGCAGCCAGTCCAGAGGAGGGCCACGAAGATGCTCAGAGGGCTGGAGCACTTCTGCTGTGAGGACAGGCTGAGAGAGCTGGGGCTCTGCAGGCTGGAGAAATGAAGGCTTTGAGGAGACCTTAGAGTAGCCTTCCAGTATCTGAAAGGGGCCTACAGGAAGGCTGAAGAGGGACTACTGACAAGGTCTTGTAATGACAGGATGAGGAGGAATGGGTTTAAAGTGGCAGAGGGGAGACTGAAACTGGATGTTAGGAGGAAGTTCTTCACAGTGAGGGTGGTGAGACACTGGCACAGGTTGCCCAGGGAGGTTGTGGCTGCACCCTCCCTGGAGGTGTTCAAGGCCAGGTTGGATGAGGCCTTGAGTGACCTGATCTAGTGTGAGGTGTCCCTGCACATGGGAGTTGGAACTGGATGATCTTCGAGGTCCCTTCCAACCTAAACTATTCTATGATGCTATGATCCAGGCTGGAATCAAAGAGCAAGGGGCAGAGGGAAGCTAGGTTTGCCTTGCTCACGTGGTGAATGTCCAAACTGGCAGGTTCAGCTAACTCTTGTGAACCAGCAGGTTCCTGAGCAGCTGCACTGCCAGCAAGGCTCCCCAGACATACACCAGCCACAGGGCTTTGTACTGGAAGGGTTTTGGGAAGTAGAGTAACAAAATTCTTTCAGGGATCAGTGGCTAAAATGAAGTGCAACTGCCTGATGTGTTAGGTATTTTTTCCTGGTAAATAAAGTTTCATTTGCTGTTACCCCAGTAGGAGAAGCAGAGCAGTAGCTGCACTGCATACTCAACAGATGCATACTTGTTACCAGTGCTTTGCTTTGCCTTCTGTTGTAAGCCTGCCCAGTGTTGCCTTGCAGGCTCAGCCAGCAGGCAGTGGTGTGAGGCAGCGCTGGCCACAGGCCATCTGTTTTCACTCTTTGCCTGTTTTTCCTTGTAGAATTTTGATCAGAACAAGCTAGAGGAAGAAATGAGGAAACGGAAGGAAAGAGTGGAGAAGTGGAGAGAGGAGCAACGCAAGAAGGCCATGGAAAACATAGGAGAGTTGAAAAAAGAGATTGAGGAGATGAAGCAAGGGAAAAAATGGAGTTTGGAAGACGATGATGGTATTTAATTCTTTCTGTAGAACAGCTACAATCCTTTTGTACCTACTGCTATTTTTATGACATCATCCTGAAAGCATTTAATGAGCAATTGAATAACAAAGCCTTAATCTGCTTATGCCTTCAATTGGCTTAAGATCCAGAGTGAGGGACTGGAAAGATTTGTATCCTCTCTCTTACTCCCATCTTTCTTGTTTGGCTTAGATGATGAAGAGGAAACTGCAGAAGGAGAAAAGGAAGGCAATGAAGTTGAGGATGAAGAGTTAGATCCTTTGGATGCTTATATGGAAGAAGTGAAAGAAGAGGTCAAGAAGTTCAATATGAGGAGTGTGAAAGGTGGAGGTGGGAGTGAGAAGGTAAAATCCCATACTGAGATTTCCTGTAACAGCAGCTTTGTGTTTTTATGTCAAAATGGCTGGAGGGGAAATAAAGGGAGGGGAAGGGAAAAAAAGCCTAAAGAGCAAGCTAGAAGCACTCAGAGCCTGCGTGCCTGAACTGCAGTTTCCCATGTTGTAGCAAGAGTTACTCTGATTACACTTCCCTGAAGGAAGTGAAAATCCCCCAGGCACACTGTCCTCAGCAGCAGAACATTGTGTGTGGTGTGTGCTGTGCTTTTGCTCTCTGTGCCTGCAGTAACTCTCCTGACTGCTTTGTAGAAAACTGGACCAACTGTGACCAAAGTAGTGACTGTGGTGACGACCAAAAAGGCAGCTGTGGAGTCAGAAAAGAAGAAGGGGGAGCTCATGGAGAATGACCAAGATGCAATGGAGGTAATGGAGGTGCCTTGTCCCCAAAGGGTGATCCCCAGTATCAAACGGGCTGGGGAGTGATGAGGTTGAGAGTGGCCCTGTTGAGAAGGACCTGTGGTGCTGGGGGTGGGTAACAAGATGCACTCACAGCCCAGAACCAGCTGTGGGTGTGGTGGTGTCTGGAGTGAGGCCTTGGAGAAACAGCCTTGCCCAAGTTACAGGCTAGAGCCCCTGCTGCCACTGCAGCTCCACTAGGTCATGCTGAGCTCTGTGTTGCTAGCAGTGGTTACTAGTACCCTACTAGTTGAGAGCTGAGCTGTGCCTGCAGTGGGACACAAATTGGCTGTGTGCTGGCTGCATCTTTCTTCCTAGTCTTTTACTGTTGCTGTGCCATGGCAGTGGTGATTTCTGAATAAAGGCTGCTGGTCAGTGCTCAGAAAGTCACAGGAGTGACACAGAGCACAGTAAAGGGTAAGGTTTGGGAAAACATGGCAGAACTTAGCACTCTTACATGGGGAGCAGCTTTGCAGTATCTGTCCCCACAGGGCCTAGCAGGGCAAGGAGTAGCTCTTGCTTCTGATGACAGTTCCTCTCTAAATGAGTCCCAGAGCTCTTGGAGTGCCACTCACACTGATATACACCCAAATTGTGATCTATACAGTATTCCTCAGAGGAGGAGGAAGTTGATCTTCAGACTGCCCTGACTGGCTATCAGACCAAGCAGAGAAAGCTGCTGGAACCAGTGGATCATGGGAAGATAGAATATGAACCTTTCAGGAAAAACTTCTATGTGGAAGTACCAGAACTGGCCAAAATGACTCAAGAAGGTAAGAAAGTACACACAGGACACCTTGGGTATTGATAAAGAAAAGAGTGAGGGGTAGTGATGTGCAAAGAAACAGCAAATTCTTTTGGAATATGAAGAGCATTTGGAGCAATTTGGTGTGGGAAACCACTGAATTGGTTAGATCACTGTTACTGACAACTTCACCTAATGATCTGTGAGCCTTTGAGTGAAAAATGCTTCTGAATCCTTTCCACCTGTCTCCTGTATTCCTGTGTAACATGCTAAAAGCTGTTTTCTGGTGGTGAAAAAATGGAGTATCTCACATTCAGGGACAGCTGAAGAATGTTTGGATCAAGGTAGTAAAGAAATGTCAAGTTTGACTCTGCTGACTCTGTTTCAGAGGTGAATGTGTACAGGCTGGAGCTGGAGGGAATTACAGTCAAGGGAAAAGGATGCCCCAAACCTATAAAGACCTGGGTCCAGTGTGGTATTTCCATGAAGATTCTCACTGCCCTCAAAAAGTAAGCAAGCACTTGAGGAACTGTACTGTGCCTGATTTGGGGTTGTGCAGCCTGGAGAAGAGGGCAGACCTCCTTACTGTCCACAACTGCCTGAAGGGAGGTTGTAGCTGGGTGGGGTTGGCAGGCAAGCAGCAACAGAAGGAGGGGACACAGGCTCAAGCTGTGCCAGGGCAGGTTCAAGCTGGATGTTAGGAGGAAGTTGTTGGCAGAGAGAGTGATTGGCATTGGAATGGGCTGCCCAGGGAAGTGGTGGAGTCCCCATCCCCGGAGGTGTTCAAGACAAGACTGGATGGGACAATTAATACCATACTCTAGTTGATTGGCTAGGGCTGGGTGCTAGGTTGGACTGGATGAGCTTGCAGGTCTCTTCCAACCTGGTTCATTTTATGATTCTATGATCTGGGTCACTCTGGTTTATCAGTGCATCAGCCAAACCTTTTCCTTTGTTGCATACTGCAGCACGCTCTCATTTGTGGGTCTTACTCATGTAGGCACAGAGTGGTTATCACCCAGGGTTGAGCTATGGTTACAAACTGTTCTTGCTGACCCTTGTGGCTGCTCTCTCAAATCCTGTTCTTTTTTTCTCCCCCCTCTTCAAGACATGGCTATGAGAAGCCCACCCCCATTCAGACCCAGGCTATCCCAGCCATTATGAATGGACGTGACCTGATCGGCATCGCTAAGACAGGAAGTGGCAAAACCATTGCATTTCTCCTGCCCATGTTCAGACACATTATGGATCAGAGAGCGTTGGAAGAAGGAGAAGGTCCCATAGGTACAGAGCTTTTCTTTTCAGACTGCTGTCTAAACACATAAAGCCACAGGCAGATGGGTCTCTAGAAGGGTCTTCACTTCTTTTGGTCACAGGGGAGAATGCTCTGCTTGCTGATGTTCAGTACTGAGTGGCCTTTATTTTACTGGATGAGTGATGGTGGTTGTGTCACTTGTTCCCAGAGCACTTGCTCCTGCATTTTGGAACTTGGACTGGATTGCCACCTCATCCTCCTGCTGTCTTCATTCTCTTTGCCTTGAAATGATGTTTTAAAAATCACATACAAGTGAATGGTTGGCTCAGACAGCCAACCGTGTCCTCGGCTGCATTAATAGAAGCATTACCAGCAGGGCAAGGGAGGTGATTCTCCCCCTTTACTCTGCTGTCATCAGATCCCACCTGCAGTACTGTGTGCAGTTCTGGAGCCCCCAGCACAGGAAGGACATGGAACTG